>QEPC01002388.1:15179108-15210219 GCA_003113815.1 Sphenodon punctatus | reverse complement strand
CCCCCCCCCCCCCCACCTCAAGGCCAGTGCAAAATACCAAATCCAGAGTACGCCCCCTCTCATGATTCGGGTCTGATACCATCTGAGACAGACCCATAGTTGCCATGGCGGTCATGAACTCTTGCTTTGCCCCCTTAACACTACTGTTGGCGTGAATATTGAAATCCCCCCGAGACCACAAGCCTTGGAGATCGCAATAACACCTCGGACATCAGATTGGCTGGAGCAAGCAGAGAAGCTGCAGTACAAGAGGGTGCACGGTGTACAAGCAGAATCCTAATCGGTCTCCATAAGCCAAATCCACTATGAGATAAAGGCCCTCTATTCCAGATGGAGTTTGCACTGCCCAGCTCTGCACAGACCAGTTATCCCTGAAAACAATGGCTACACCGTCTCCCTGTCCCTCCGCTCGTGGCTGATGCTGCACAGAGTACCCACCCAGACTAGGTCCTGACTCAGTGTCCAGCCAGGTCTCTGTGATACACACCAGGTCAGCTGACTGGTCCGGGATCAGATCCCAGACCACAAAAGGTTTATTAATGAACGACCTGGTGTTTAACAACAACAGCGCATGAGCAGGGGACCTTCCATCTTCACCAACCACATCATCCGAGCTGGGGGCGATGAGGGGGACAGGCACTAGACACCACACACCCCTCTGAGATCGTAAATACCCCCCCAGGCACCATATTTCCTCCGACCCATCATGACCCCTATGGTCACGCCCCCACCTGCCCTCTCCCCCCCAATAAGGATGAGATTTTTTTTTTAAATGCTGAGCCACACCCACTAGTAGAGCTGAAGCAGGTGGCAAATTTTGTTCTCTCAAGTAATACTCCAAATTTTGGGTAGCCTATTGGAAGTACCCACATACCGAAATGGATGCCCGATTACCCAAGATACTGGGTATTATCACTATCGAATTACTGTAATCTATTTTACTGACCCCATCCTGACTTGCCATGTTACTGTTTTGTGCAATGTTGAATAGAAATGGATGGGAAAACAGTAAATTGGGAAAAGGCACAAAATGGAAAATCAGTAACTTGGTCATGGAAAACCAGTAATTCAGTAGTTTGGGTAACTTGCTGGGCACTAATATTGTTTAATGCCTGATCTCCTCAGGATGGTTCAAATACCTCAGTTTTGATAGGTAGAGCCATTTTTGCAGGTACCCATTTCCAGTCTGCCCAGTAGCTCCCATTATTCCATGTATCACCATTCCATTCTGTCTGACAGGGAATGGATCTCTTCTGAAAATTTAGCTCAAAATATAGGTGTTAAACACTTTGGAAAATCTCAAAATGCCTTTTAGAAATGCAGCTTAGTCGTGGAAAAGGTTGCCAAAGTTTTCTTTCAGCCAAAGAGCAAGGGGCTAAAGACTCCTCAGTTTGACTCTTGGGCCTGCCATTTATTCATTCTAATACCCTGTTTCTCTTAGGCTCTTCAGAGTGTCTAAATGAAAAATTTCAAAGCTGGAACGACTGATGTTTTTCCTTTGAATAAGCAAAAAGAGAGAGAATGGGCATTTTTACACACACCTTAAAGTTTCGGATTTTTCAATCTTCTGGGTTTACAAGTCCACAAGTAAGTTCCGGATGCATTCTTCACACAAACACTGCCCTGAGGCAGCCTAAAGTAGCCACAGCTGTAGACGTGACAGGCTGCCATGGAAACCAAGTGACCACAGCTGCCTGGAGCAAAGCAGTTTACCAGGAGAACTTTTTACACACAAAAGTCCTGGGAGAAGTTCTACGCAGAAGTTCAAAGACCTGGATGTTTAAGATCTGGGTGAGTGATTTAGACACACAGAAAGTTCAGGATGTAACAGCAAACATCCAGGAGAAATGTGTGTGTAAAAACACCCAGAGAGAGAACACCTATTACTTCCACAATAACTCTCTGAAAACAAAGGTCATTTTTGCATTTCTCCAGCCTTAAGCTGTCCTCACCTTGGATATTATTTTGTTTTCTGTTTTTAAGTTAGCAGAGATATTCATTTGCTAAAGTTTTATAAACTCAGATAATAAAATACCCAGGCAGATTTCTCAAGAAAGAAGTTTTCTCAGTGATTCATCATCTCTTCCCTCTGTTTGCAGTTTAGTATTCATCCAAAACTGGAATCCTTCCAGGTTCATTGAAGGCAAAATCCGTATTTCCCTCATTAGGCGATATCAACTATTTAAGCATTTCAAACAAGTAACGAGAGAGATGAGTGTAAAAAGAGAGAGCGAGACCCCCTGGTCAGGCACTTTTAGAGAAGGCACCTGCTTCGCAACAAAACTTTGCTTTTTCAAAACGTCAACAGAAAATGGAACCTGGATCCATTTCAACTCCTGCTGTTAAATTATCTGCCTGCTTCACCCTTGCTAAAAACAGCAAGAAGAGAGCAAGATTAAATATGCACAAGCATATTTTACAGCTCACCTTTAATTGCTTAGTTTGTTGGTTTGGGAACAGGAGAGAAAATGTCATGCTCAGCGACCAGGCTGGCATTTTTGAAAAACGGTTCAAAGGTTCTTTGTTAAGTGTCTGTTTTAAAACATTCCAGCAGGCCAGGTGTTGGCTGGGGAGGAATGAAACAATGAATTACATTTTCTGCAAGGGTTTGTTAGCCGCGAGGTGTCCTGGCTTCTCTTGGAGTTCAATCGTTTCTTTTTCTTGTTCATCTTCTCTCTGGCTCAGGACCTAAGTCCCAACGGCTGTAAGACAGTATGGACAAAAGGAGTGCAATTGACTTTCAGCCTCCATTCTGAGGTGGTCAACTGATTGACCGATGAAGTGATTCCAGGATGGAAGTATTGAAGGACACTTCAGAAAACTGAGCTGGAATTTTTCTGAAGAGTAAACAGAAAAATGTATTGTATTTTTTATTGTTGGAATATTGTATTTATTGTATTTTTTATTGTTGGAAGCCGCCCCGAGCTGTTTGCAGGAGGGGTGGGGTAAAAATTTATAAAATAAATAAATAAATAAAATAAAAATAAAAAGGGATGGGGAGTTTACAGGAAAGACCCATGCATCTAAAATCCACAAACCACACTTATGGAGTCCTATGGCATACTTCCCACTGTTTCCAGTAGGGGGTGTACATTTCATTTTGTTATTATAATAATGAAAACAAAAGAACATAATAATGAAAAAAAAAATGTATTATGAATTAACAGGAAAAACCTGAAAAACACCTTTTTGGCTCCACCTTTTTTTATTTTTCATTTGAATTTGATGAAACTTGGTAGACCTGGAGGGCCAAATTACGTGCCAAAGTAACGTGCCAAATTTGGCCAAAGTACGTGCCAAATTACAGAAAGATTGGATAAAGGGATCCGATTTTATAGGTGAGTGACATTTGTTTTTACAAAAATCTGCATACACATTCCTGGCTGTAACGTCTTTGTCTCCCATATGATTTGGATGAAATGTGGGAAGATTATACCTCTCCCCAAGATTACAATCTCTGCCAAATTTCAAAAGAATTGGATAAAGGGCCCTTATGTTATAAGCAATTTATTTGTAAATGCATTTCTTGGTTGTAACATCTTTGCATTCCATCAATTTGACATTAAATTTGACAAGTTCGTATCTCAGACATTCAGGACTATCTCCGACAAATTGTAGAAAGATTTGATAAAGGGTCCAAATGTTATAAGTAATTGAAGTTTATCTCTTGAAGTCTTGTTATTTGGGTTAATAGCACATGCAGTGTCATTCAGAGACAGACATGGCAGGGAGGTGGGGGCTGTAGAAGGGAGGGGGATCAGCCCAAGAGACTGGCAGACACATTCACTGGCCAATTACTGCATATTTCCACCTTTACAGGAGGACCAATCAGTGGTGGCTTCAAGGAGGGCATAGAGGGTAGATATAAGTTGCTGTACTTTGGGCCTGCTCTTTGTCTGTGGTTAGTTCTGGCTTTGGTCAGAGTGTTTTCTCAGACTTTGCTGGCAGGATTTCTGTGTGCGTGTGCGCTAGAGCTCACTGCAAGAGTTCAGCTACTTACATAAATCCAATCCCCGCACACCTGGGGTGCAGCCCAACATCCTCCTGCCCCCTCCTGGGGTGTTCTCTGCAAGTTGATGGACACCTCCATGCACCTAGGGTGCCCGCCCAGAGTGAAGTCTGTGCCAAGCACCACAGATGAACAGATATCTCCTCTGGCCAATTGGCTTGTCATTTCAAAGACACCCTGGGTGGGACTGAGATGCTATTGCCTCTCTTCCTGCATGCTTCCAGCTTTCCAGGACCAATCCTGGGTGGCTCTGAGGTGGGCATAGAAGGGACATAACTGGGAATTCAGGCAGCAAGACAGGGCAGGGGAATAGCATCCCAGAAATCAGGAGACATGGTCCACACACCCAGGCTGGCCAATTGTCATCACAATCACATCCTGCAGCACTGTGACAGAGAACATAAGAGAATCCCTTCTTGGCTCTTTCCTAAACAGAAAGTGAGGGAGAGGAGTTGGGGCGGTCACAGCACAGAATGATACATAGGTGACATTTCTGCTGGCCAATTGGCATCACAAACACATCTTGTACCACAGCGACAAGTGTAAGAGACTCCCTGGCATAGGCTCATACTCTTCAGATGCTGAGCAGGCCAGGGATATAGCTTTGGGACCCTTTATTAGATCTTTCTGATAATTTACAAAGATGCTCCTAATGGTCTCCAATGGTCTCCAATCCTATTTGGTCTCCAATCCAAATAGGATTGGAGACAAAGTTGTTACATCCAGTAATATGAATACAGAATTTTATAAATAACAAATGTAATAGCCAAAAATATTTTCCATTGAATCCAATAGAAATAAAAAAACAACAGCAAAAATGAAAATGAAACAAAGACGAACGAAATATTACAAAAACGAATGCCATATTAATAATGAAAACCAAATGAATAATGAATACAAAAGAGAGTTACGGTGCACCTCCCTGGTTTTAAGTGTCCAAAGAGAGCTTGCAATAGAGATGAAATGAATACCGAATCTATTATTTGAGGTTATTATTCCCTTGATAGAATCAGTAAATAAATGTCTACTTCAGAATGGAGCTCTGATGTGGTTCATTTTGGAACCGCTTCATCTCAGGGTTGGTTTGGAGTTGGGTCAAGGGTGGGTCCAGTTTGTGGGCGTTTGATTCAGGAGTTGGACTAGTTTGTGACATTCACTTTGAGGTTGCACGGTTCAGTTTGGGGCTGTTCCGGTTTGTTATTTGTTGGTTACAGAGTGTTCCTAGCTTGTTCAATCCCCTGAGATACAGACAAGTAGTGAGAACAGGGGAAGGATGATGACCCTAACAGAACTAAAGGGATGACCGGACCGAGACAGAACATCCAGGCCAAGCCAAATCAACATTGACTGAATCAGAAAAAATGAACCAGACTGAAGGACGACTGAACTGGAAGGAAGCAAAGACCAGACCAAAGTGAATAATGGCTGGACTGAAAACAATTATCTGACAGCATGGCAGGCTGCTGATTCAGCAGATTTGAATTGGAGCACCTGAATCCAATGGACGTTGCATTCCTGTGAGATATTCCTTTCACCTCTAGGGCTGAGAGGAAAGCAAGTGTTCCCGTTCCTCAGGGAAATACTCACCTTTTGGGAGTGCTTGGGAGTGTTCGTTGGTACTTCATCAGTCTCTGGGGATTCCGTGCTTCTGCCATTGTCGCTATCGGCGTCTGCGGTTTTTCATCCTTTCCGGTCAATATTCTCACTTTCTGGCATTTTTCATCATTTTTTGTCACTTTCCAGCATTTTTGTGATTTCTTTGTTGTTGTTATTTTCCTTACTTTCATGGACTTTTACAACAGTTTGACAGCACTTTTATGGCCATTTCCAGCACTTCCCTGGAACTTAGCTGGCACTTTTGCATCTCCACAGGCCCTGAGGGTGCTCATGGGTGGGGCACACATGGGGCTTGAGATCAGCCCCATAGTAGCTCTGTTAAACTTGCAAAAATAACGACAAATGGCAAAAACAGTGGAAAAGACGGTAAGTTTCCATGTTGCGCTAATGACCTGTTTCCAATGGAAACCAGAGTTGCCACAATGTGTAATTTTAGGCCGATCACCTTTAGATTGTGGTTGCAAATTTCCTATCAACCGTCTTTCCATCCATCCAAATTAGAATTGTGGTACTGACGCAACTATCGACCTTGATACACCTGTGCTACCCATTTACGTCAAGACTCTTAAAACCCAACTTTAAATATTATTTAGACATGCCAGTTACTACGACCTGCTTTACAGATCAGGTGGGCCGCTCCCTAGTGTAAGACATTTGCACATGCAGAATCATAGAACTGTAGGGCTGGTCCACCTGTGTGTGTAATTTAAGCAAATACCTTCTTGAGGCCATCACCACTTTCCAACTAGGACTGTATGCCCTTTAGCCCCTTTTGCCTGCCCAGCTTCCACTGCAGCAGCTATTCCACTGATGTCCAAAGTAAACGACTGAAAACCATGGAATACTTGCCTCAAATTCAGCAGCGGGGTAGGGGAACTTGATTTTTTTGGTAGACTACAAACTCTAAGCAAGGCAGTTAAAGAAAAGGAAGTGTTAAATTTTGCCCCTACCAATGAATAAAAAAAAAAGCAATGACTAGTAGGAAAGTTACAGTGGGACTGAGTGGGCACCATTCAAGGTGCTGGTTTTCAACTATCAAGTCCTAAAAGGCTTGGGCTCCAAGTGTCTGAAAGATGCCGCCTCTTGCTCACATTCCATCACGGCCTTTGAGATCAACCAGGAGTTCCTTCTTATAGGGACCATTTGCCCATGACGTTTTTGCAATGAGGACATGAAGAGAGGTGTTCTCGGTGGCTGTCCCACAATTATGGAACATCCTCCCCTTGGAGGTTTGTCTATGCCCAAGCCTGCTCATCTTCTGGAGGCAATGGAAGACCTTTTTGTTTGGCCAGGTGTTTGGCAGGTGGGGGGTAGGTTTGGGGTGTTGTGGGTTCGGTTTTTTTTAATCTGTTTTTACTTACTTTTATGGGGCTATTTTAACATTTGAGTTTATGTTTTGTTTATTGTAGTTATATAGGCTTTGTATTTTATTTTTATTTTTGGATTGCAAATTAAACACATTATTTATTTATGCTCAGAGTCTCCAAAGAATGGGCAAGATGGAAATGTAAACAAACAACAGCACTTTCAACATCTAAACTGCTTTACAATTTGCATCTGACTCATACTTACAGCAACACTGTGAAGTACATCTTTTATTCTTATTTTATTTATTTATTTTTATATAGCGCCTTTCCCATCAAGGCTCAGGGTACCTTACAACCAATAAAAACATCTACCCCCCCTTAACTTCTCACAACCCTTTCCCTACCCTTCCAGTCCCACCCACACTATCCCTGGCTGCCCAATGCCTTGGCAAACAAAAAGGTCTTGCATCGCTTCTGGAAGATGAGCAGGCTCAAGCTCAGATGAACCTCCAAGGGGAGGGAGTTCCATAATTGTAGGGCAGCTACTGAGAACACCTCTCTTCATGCCCTTGTTGTAGAAACTTCACAGGCAGATGGTACCTCCAAAAAGGTTGCTCCCCGTTTTCTTAGGGTGAAAATAAGCATGCAGCCGGTGCTCTGAGAGGGGGACGGTCAGGTCCAGGGCCCACAACAAGTGTGCACCTGACCAGACTGGCTGGTGAGACCTTCCCCGGCTGGTGGGGAATGGCACACAAGTGCAGATGACGGGCAGTCATGGCAGCCAATGGATCTATCTGCTGGCTTGGGTGGGCGCCCCAGTTCACACAGGAAGTGGATGTGTAGGCACCTCTCCCCACATCCCTTTTTGCCTTCCTCCACATGGGGCACTCTTGCTTTTTCTCTGATGCCATGGGAGTGGCCATGAGGGGGCGCTGTGTGGTCACGGGAGTGCACACCCACCCACAACGTCTTCAGGCAGGCATTTGGATGCATGGTTCATGGGTGGGCCTGCATGGTTGCTTCTTGAAGAAAAACAACCAGAGATAGCAACTTGCTCAAGACTGGCCATTGAGTACATGGGCATCAACTCTATTCTCCCAGGTCCAAGTCCAACACCTTAGTCACTAGGCTACGTTGGCTCTCAATAAGAACTAATATCTTTTCTCTTGGGGAAAGCAATTTTGCAAGCACACTAACCAGCCCAATAGACTTATTTGAGACAGACTCCTACCCACTCCTAAAGAGGATGTATCTCTGCTGTGACTGCAGCCCTGTTGGCTTTTATTATTGCAGGTGTATAAGGAGGGCAAGGGATTTTTCAGATGAAAGGTGCCAATGCTACAGCAGACGGTCTAGAGGACCCTCCAATTTAGCCACGCTAGTTTTAGGTGTCAAGGCAGCTGCCTGAATGGAGACTAAAAGGTCCCAAAAGGAAAGGCATCCTTTGAGAAATCAGCATGCCTGTCTTTTGCCATTTCATCTCTGAATAATCTCAGTTTCACACACAAACCAGAGTTAGAAATCGTCATCTCAGTACCGGAGACATCAATATTCTACGGATGTTTCTTAAAGAGGAATAGGCATCTGAAGTTGGGCTTCCACCATCCCCAACCTCAGGGCTTTTTTAAAATTGTTATCCTCCTCACTGAAACTTGTACGACATGCGCACTTACCATAGGGCCTTTGTTTAATCTGTTTCCTGCTCTTTCCTTGTTCAGATTGCTGGGTGCAGTAGAGCAGGTGACTGGGGTTAATTACTCCCCCATCAAGAGGTGGCCAAGCCAGGGAGACAGGACCAAATTCTCATCACAGCTATGCTAGTGGAACACCTCTGGAGTGACAGAGATATAGGATTGTTATGAGGAAAACAACAGGTTTTGTGAGCCCCAGTCGGATCTACCAAGCACTGGGTTTAGGATGGCGTAATCCTTTTTTTATTGAATGCTGCTGCTTTGATTAATGCCAGCGTAACAGACACTAGAATTCAGTCCACTTTGAAGCCTCTCAGGCCAAAAGTCCACGAGAAAATGACAGCATCCAGAGAGACGGTGGGAAAATGGAGAACTCCTTCAAGAAACTAGCCTGAGAATTAATTAAAGTCAAGCGACCTATTGCACACAGCTGTCACTATCCCATCTCAGCTTCAGAGGTAGAGTAGAGAACTGAAAGTATTTCCGTGCCATGCAGGGATGGGCAAAACAATGATTTAAACATCTGTCCAGCATAGTTCTTTACAAAGGACTTATAAAAAGTACCCTGGTAAACTCCAGACTAGAGTTGAAACCAGTATCTGTTAAGGGTGTGCCCCACGGCCCCAGGTCGTTTTTCATTATCATTTTTGTTATTAAAATGTGTCGTTTTCGTTAATAACAAAATGACATTTTTCGTTATTGCTGTCGTTATTGGTATCGGTTTCAAATGAAGATTTTATTTTTAGTATCGGCATCAATTTTGTGTGCCAATGAAGAATGATTGTCGGAAGCTGAACTCCTTCCCCTTCTCATTGTGATACAGAAAGAACTGCACACAATAATATATACTGTAGACAATGTGTAGTTATATTTATATACTATACACAGAATCTAAGCTAAACCTAACCTATGTGTAATACAAAATGTTCCTATCCTATAATCCTAATACATATAATAAAACAGCCTAGTACCTAAATATCTAATCTATATATATATACAACTAATATGTATATAATATATGGACAGGGGGAGACAGACAGGGGAAGGGAAAAGGAAAACTCAGAGATATATCTACTATCTCTAATCTGTGTGTGTGTGTGTGTGTGTGTGTACCTAAGGAATAAGGATTGGGTGGTAGGGAAGGGAATAAGGCATCTCTCTCTCTTTCTCCCCCTTATTCCCTTCGCTATTACCTAATCCTTATTCCTTAGGTATAAGGAATATATCTATCTATCTATCTATATATCTATCCCTTATTCCCTTCCCAACCACCCAATCCTTATTCCTTAGGGGATTTCTAGTGTAAGCACCAGCAGCTTCTGCAAACGCACCATGACAAGCAAGAGAGCTAACACAGAGTGAAGCAGCCCAGCCCTACAATATTATGGGTTGCAGTGCCCTCCCCCAGAGCCCTCCTGATTGGTTTTGGGAGGCAGAGGCATTGAGGAATCACAGGGTGCCATTCAACTGCTGGGATCTGTTTGCGCTGTTCATTGGCCAGAGATGCATCCATCAAGTCCCTCCCATCACAGTTCAAGAGTTCAACACTGTTTCTGGCTCTGAGATGTCTACTCCCTCCTCCCCTCTCCACATTTTGTTATTTTTTGTTATTTTTGTTATTCCAATAATGAAAATGAAAATGATAATTTTTGTTTTTGTTATTGATAGGGATGTATGAACAGAACCAATTTCGGAAATTCGGTTCAGTTCAGTTAAAAAATCGAGTTCGGTTCGGAAGTTCGGTTCAGTTGACCGAACTAGTCGATTTCGGTCAAATTCCGAACTTCAGAACTGAGTTCGTACATTCAAAACCAGTGTTTTATGATGTTTTGGGCCTTCTGAACTGGTTTGGATTCGACCGAACAGTTTGGTAGAATTTGAGTTCGGTTCGGAAGTTCGGTTTGGTCGACCGAACTAGTCGAGTTTGGTCCGAACTCCAAACTTCTGAACCGCGTTCGCACATCCCTAATTATTGATATAACAAAAACGACATGCACACCCCTAATATCGGTGATGTTAGGGCTGAAATGAAAATCAATTTGATTCTTGCAAGACTCTTGTCAGAAGCAAGAATCATTAGTGAGAGCTCACAAGGATCTTGCTAACAGTTCAAGATTCTCACGAGAATCGGGCAAAAAGCAGAACAAAACTGTGCATGCGGAAAATGGCTGCTGGGCTGTTCTGTGCATGCACGGCCATTTCCAAAAAGGGCAACCATTTTGTACATGCTCAAAATGGCTGCCCTTTTTCAAAATGGCAGTGACACTGCTAGCGACATTCTTCTTTCTTCTTCTTCAGTTGAGTTGTGGGTTTTTTTAAACTGAGAAAAAAAATCTCAACAAAAAATGTCGAGATTGCAACTTTTCTCGATTCTGATCCCCCGCCCCAATGATTCTCATCAAGAATCTAGTGAATATCAAATTTGATGAATTCACCTGCCTTGAACATTGGGTGTTACACTGTTTTCAGATGGACATAGGGCTGCCCACCCCCAGAGCTGTTCTGGGGGTACACTCCTGTGTCCGCCTGCTTCCAGACCCACCTTGGTCTGGATCAGATGCACCCGGCGGGTTTCCCGTCCCATGGTCTGCCTGTGTGGCGCACCCGCATACACCACAGAGTTGTGGGCTACAGCGCTACACAATGCTACAATGTTACCCGGGGCAACAGCCACCTGGAAGTGGAGCAGCAATGTGGGTTTGTGCGTCTGATAGACCACTGCTCCACTTTGGGCTGGTAGCCTGGGTTTGGCCAGCCTGCTCCACCAGCAGTGCTCCGTCATGTTCTGGAGAACTGCCAGCAGGGCTGCCCCATGCGTGATCCAACTGAACATCTGGTGGGGTGCATTTAGATGGCTGGGCCACCCGGGGGTGAAGCAGGCTGGCACGGTCAACACAGGGGCAGCCTGTCTGTCTAAAAGCACCTATTGTCTTATCAGGTTTTGACATCGCAATCACTTGCTGCAGACATAATCATGTTGTCACCAAGGAAGGATACTGACTTAAGAGTTGGCATTATTTCATGGAAAACAAGGAAGATCTTTGTTTCATAATGGTTCCATCTGCCACTGCTGCTTAGTGTAACCAGCCAGGGGAGAGGAAATAGTTGCTCTAGAAATGAAACTGTCTCTGTGCTTGAGCACTCAAAGTTCCTAGGAGATGCCAACTGCTCCCGAAGGATTTAACTGGGCTCCCATTGAACGTTGGTGTCTGCCGCTAAAAAAAAGCGTCTCCGCAAAACCCAACAGCGAACGTTGGTTTCTCAAGTCAGAGCGCAGACGCCTCTGTCTGGCTGTCGGACACCGGAAGAGCAACACGTCCTCACTGTTTCAAGAAGACAAATGGAAGAGGCACAATCCTAATGCTAAATGGCTTGTGGGAAAAGGTGAGCGCCCGCTCGGATGGCAAGAACCGTTTACTGATAAACTCTGACGAAGGACAACCTGCCAGCGATGCCTATGAGCAGGTTTGCTCGTATCAGCTTGGTCTCGCAATTAAGCAGCATCTCAGTCTGGCTTGTAGGTGGGCCCTAGTCTGTCTACTTCCTCACTAAGGGCCTGATCCAATGCCTCCAGCTTGTGCTTTCCACCTAGCTTCTCCCTGTTGGCGCCTTCCCTTGTGATCCTTCCCTTCCCAGCTGTGCCATGAGCTGAGCATGATAAAGACTCCTGGGCCATGTGGAGACTATAATCTGGGCAGGTGTGGTTAGGGGTGCTGCTCCATTAAGGCCTGGACCCTGAAAGGACTTACCACAGTGCCCTGTCACAAGTAGACTGAAGCCTCCGGTGATGTACTAAGAGAACTCTCCAGTAACGGTGTGCATAAGCTTTGCTTTCATTTTTGTTTTCTTTTCCGTTTGAAAAAATACATTTGCTTTTGGGTTTTCGTTAAAAAACCATTCTTTTCCATAATATTTCTGTATAAAAAACTATTTAAAATATTTTTTCAAAAAAACAAACAATCAATAAATCCCTGAGCATGTGAAAAAAGGCTGCCTGCCGGACTGTTCCGCGCATGCACATTTAAAAAAATCGGCAGCGTTGCTGTCATTTTGGAAAAGGGCAGCTGGTCTGCACACGTGCAGTGGCCTTTTTGCACATGCACAGGCCGGCGGCCCTTTCCCAAAATGGTGGCGAGTGGCGACACTGACACCGCCATTTTATAAAAGGGCGAGCACGCAAAGAATGGTCCGGTGGCCATTTTTGTGCACGCCACGTGATTTTTTAATTATTCTTTTTTTAACAAAAATGAAAGAAAGCAAATTAATGTTGTTTGCTTATTCATCTGCGTTAACGTCATTCCATTCATTTTAGTAACTGCAAAAACAAAAACAAATTGCACACCCCTGCTCCTGGGCAAAAAGGAGCTTTTACTAACTTTCCCTAGCTCCTCATCCTCATTGCTACTTCTTCCCATACCACCTAATTCTTCAGGATGCCCCCCCTCCTCTCGTAACTAAGGTAAATGCACCTGCAATTACTGAACTTCATGAAGGTCTCCCTATTTCTCTCCATCCTAGACTATAAGCCCCTCAGGGCAGGAACCTGTCTCTAGTCATGACATTTAAGCACCAGGCACACTTTCAGAACTATGTAAATAAGTAAAAAACAAACAAACCAAAAAACACTTTATTTTTACATAGCACCCTCCTGCCATGGCACTCAGCATGCTTTACCTATAGCACAACTTTTCATCCTCACAACAACCCTGCGAGGTAGGTTAGGCTGAAAGAATATTGTGACTGACCCAAGGTCACCCGGTGAGTTTCTGGCTAAGGCAATAACAATGAGTCTTAAATACAAAGCTGGTTTCCCTTTGCCACTAACATCTCAGAACAAATTTAAGAAGTCACATGCTGTGATGTTTGTTGACCTGCTGCACTTAATTTGCTTCCAATTCTAACACTTACTCAAGAGTAGACCCCTACTTAATTCCATTTGCACTAACATGAGGCATACGGGTGTATCTAGCCTCAGATTGACCCTGGGTGTGTAGAATTTGTGCGAGATTAGAATTAGCTTTAGTGGGTCCGATTCTGATGACAGCAAGAGTAACCCGGGTGTAAGTCAGGCACATCCTCACTCAAATCAATGGAGCTATAGCAACACTACACAGACTCAGGCCCCATTACATTGGGGGTTTCAGAAGGAGCAGCTTTAAAATAAAACTGGTTTTGAGGTGGGGTGATGGGGTCAGGGAAACTACTTGTATTTCTTGAGGGTGACACATGTTCATTCCAATATGGACAAGGTGGGAAAAACAATTAGACTTGCCAGACCATCTTTCACAGAAATGACCCTGACAATCCCATTTTGGTCTACGGAAGGGTCAAGGTCATTTCTGTGACAGCCAACAGATGGCCTGAGCTTGGTGCATTACAAGGCCTTCAGCCAGCTCCAACCCCATTACACTCCTTCTGCCTCTTCTAGTCCAGGGGTTAGAATGAGTATTGCAGCTGGGCAGGAGAATGGATGGGTAGTAGTAGCCCCTCAGCTACTCCACTGGGTGCTAGTTTTGTTTAATCTCCTCTGAAGTGGAGAGGGCGGCCGAAGACGTGTGTGTGGGTTCCTGGCTAAGGGCTCTATACAGTGTGGCAATACTGAAGGTGCCTGGCTGTCCTGCTCTTTATGTTTCTCCCCTCAGGCATGCACCACCATACAGAAAACACCCTGTCCAATATGGCCGCCCTTCTAGGGGCCTATAGGCCGGCCCTGAGTGCAGGTTACCTAATAAGTAGGTGCAACAAGATGCCAGGTTCAAAGCCCCTGCATGAAAACTTAGAAGTGGATGGGAGGTAGCGTCACATAGAGCATCATGGGTAACAAGGCAAGGCAAGTCGCTAGTACTGCTTGTATTGAGGGTGATGGGGGGAGGGGGGGGAATCCAACCCTATAGAGAAGGAGCCTCAATGTTCTTTGTGCCCAGGGCCCCAAGCAGTCAATCTTCCTCTGTGAAACATCTCCTCATCACAGTTCCCTGAGGGAAAAAATAAACAAACGAGAACTCACAAACCTTGATTTAATTTAGGGCCAGATCTTCACTTTGAATAAAATTACCAAAGCTCCATTTACTCTAATGAGACCGTGCCGGTTTACACCTGCCAAAGATCTGGCTCATGCACCCCAGCTGTCCGGCCACCCATCGCTTGAACATTTACTATGGCGCTGAAGTGACAGAGGCGCTAAATCACCCTAAAGAGCAAAAGGAAGCAGTAAACTTCCTCAGCCAACAGAAAAGGTCTGCAGGGCCCCTGCCATATTTTCCCCTCTCCACAGTTGAATGGGAGCCACCGCTGAACTAAACAGCTTGAGCGAGGCAATTTACAGTTGGTTGTGTAAATGCTTCAGCGGCTTTAAATAAACTTTGCCGGGTAAACAAGAGGGGACGGTGAGGACAGACAGAATCATAAAGAGTGGAGGCTTGGGCCTAGAGTGCCTATTTAATTTGGCCACCTTTGGTGCTGGAATTTGCCTTTTTGAAGTGGGGGAATTTCTGCCAAGCAGCCTCTTCGAACCTCTGGGAGTTTCATCTCATTCTGAACATTGATGTTTTCCTTTAAGTGGCATGATGGCTATTTTTGTCCCTCACAGAAACAACATCAGCAGCTTAAATTTTGGGCCAAAATTGGTAGGGAGTGCTGGATTCCCTTGACTCGCATAAGCCCTGCCCAATGGACCCAGAACTGGGGGGGGGGGGAGGGGGGGGAATTTGCAGAGTATGCATTCTCTGTGACCCCAGTAGAATTATATACCCATGTTCAACATGCAGCATCATTTCTATTATGTCGTTAAGGACTATTTAAACAATGGCAACAGCATCATTAGGAGGCAGGGCCATGTCCAGGCAGGAGCAGGCCCCAGAAAGTTCTCCAAATATGTGGGGTCCATGAATAAACTTGAAATGACATCATGAATGTGAGAAGCACTGGCCCTACAGAGGCTCTATGACAGATTGGCGGTGAGTGTTGTCAGGATCGGGGCCCAAAGTAGTCAGTCACACTGGTAATTAGCTTTAACAGTTTATTTATATACTGGTAGAATCCTTTACCGTAATTCTCTCGCTGGCTACTTTTAGACATGCACGGCGAACACGCTGCATAAAATCATGCTGCTTGTAAAGATGCCGCGTGTGGGATTTAGACGTGACATTTTGTGCGTTAAAGCCGGTCATGCGTTCTTTTAAGCTGCAAATGAAATACCTCGATGTCCAGGTATTTATTTCACGGCTTTAAAATAATGTGCGACTAGCTTTAATGCGCAAAATGTTACGTCTAAGGCCGCTTTTAGACGAGTGGGTCGCCGTCATGCAACCCGCTCATGTGATATTTCAAAATTCCGTGACGCGGGATTACACAAGACAGCCGTCGGGGATCATGCGCATGAAAGGCGGTCATGCATTATTTGCCGACTGCAAATTAAATAACTCACAATCTTTCTTCTTTCTTTACTAAATTTTCTTTTCTTTTTTTACCCTGCCCCTCCTAAAAACAGCTCAGGGTGGCTTACAGCAATAAAAACAATCACATGTAAAAAATTATATAAAAACAATTAAAACATATCAAAATCCAATTCAAAGTATTAAAACAGGGCCCAGGAACTCAATAAAACAATAAATAGGGTAGGGGAGATAAAAAAAACCTAACCCCCCTCCCCAAAGGCCTGGGCGAACAACCAGGTTTTACAACTTCGCCGGAATGTCAAAAGGCTTGGGGCCAGGTGAGCTTCCTCCGGGAGGGTGTTCCAAAGCCACCGAGAATGCCCTCTCCATTGTGGCCCCCCGCTTAATGCGGGGGACCTCCAAGAAGGCACCGGCAGACTGAAGGAGCCGCTCTGGGGCACAGAGGACGAGGCGGTCCTTGAGGTACGAGGGGCCCAGACCATGAAGGACTTTGTAGATCAATACCAATTGAGGTATTTAATTCGCAGTTGGCAAATAATGCGCGACCGCCTTTCATGCGCGTTATCCCCGACGGCCATCTCGTGTAATCCCGGATCGTGGGATTTTGAAATATCACACGTGCAGGTCGCATGACAGCAACCCACTCATCTAAAAACAGTCCAACTAGCCCCATGCTCAGTCAGGTAACAGTCCACTGACTGGCTGTGAACATCCACCTTTACCCGCTTCTCCAAGTTAGCCTCTGTAGTTCCTACTCAGACAGCTCTGGCAGAGAAATTCACCCTCTGGCTTCCAGGCAGCTTCTACCTCTTCACTTCCTGCTTCCAGGCTTTTATAGTGCTGAGTGGGCGTGACTTTGGGCCCCCTCAGCCTCTCTTAAAGGGCCAAGAGCCCACAGGGACTCTGTCCTGTTACAGCCTCAGTCATTGGAAGCCTTGGCATCTGAAAGACTTACAGCAATTTAGGAGGGGATCCCAACACATGGCATCTGTGGAAATTCATACAAAGCATGCCTCAATAGGTCTAGTATGTATGTACTAAGCAGCCTAAGGGAGACGAGTCCTGCCCCATCAGCCAATCAGCCTTGTCCCATATTGGATAAGCTCCACCCCCACCCCCCCGAGGCAATTACCCATGTGCACACACTGCAGGTATTAACATACATGATGGTGGATTTGCATCACAAATTGATCTGGACCAGGAAGCCCTTGCTTTCCACTCAGGATAGGGTCTGGCTGTGGAACAAGCATTCATGCAGCTGGACAGGGAGCCGCATGAATGTGCGGGTGGCTGGCCATGCCCCATGCTGCACCCAGAAGCCCGCCTCCCCCATGACGGGCAGCCATGGCATCCAATCACCTAATGGGACTTAGGGATGGGCGAACGCGGTTCGGAAGTTCGGAGTTCGCCCCAAACTCGGCCTGTTTGGATGACCAAACCGAACTTCTGAACTGAACGCTCGATCTTCCGAACAGTTTGGAAAAGTTTGGATAAGTTTGGATGAGTTCGGGGGTGGGAAAAACATGACTTTGGACGTGAAAAATGTGACTGGAAGGCGGAGGCAGCTGAGGAGCAGACTTCCTGGCACCAGGGGTGGACACCAGGGGTGGTTTCAGGGCCAAAAATACCAATACCGGAAAAATTCGGTTTTGGTTTCAGTACTGATAGCATTTTTTTGAATGTTTGGCTGAGTTCGGCTAAACCGAACTCCACCGAACCGAACAGCTGAACCTGAACTCAGGTTTCGAACCGAACGACCGAACGTCTGAACATCTGAACGGTGTTCTGTTCGCCCATCCCTAATGGGGCCCACTCTGGACCAGTGATAACCTTCTGTATCCTACCAGGCCGTTTCCTGGGTGTGTTGGTAGCTAGCCTGGGCTCTGACTCTGGAGGTCTCTGGGGTCACAGCCCGGGATAGCTGCCAACACACCCAGGGAGCTCTGGGCCAAACATCTGGATGGCCCTTAACAAATGTGACAGTGGCCTTTGGGCCAAAGTGCGTCGACATGGGCCACCATCATGTTTGTTTAACACACTGTGAAATGCTCAGGTACTAAAGGAAAGGGGCATATATATCCTTCTCAACACTCCCTATTTAGGAGGGATAGTCCCTCTTTGGGTGCTGAATCCCACTGTCTCTCTTTCAGGGGTCAAAGTCACCTTTTCAGGAATGAGAGAGGCAAAAAGATTGGAATTCAAACTTCAGACATCTCTTTCCTGATTGTTTCCCAAGAAAATCACTTGGGAGGACAATGGGGAGATGATGGAATGAGAAGAAACGAAGTGGAAAGAGAGGTAGGCAAGCACTTGTCCCTCTTTATGCACTTGGAATGTTGGGAGACGCGTGTGCGTGTAAGTGCCTGAGGGGGTGGTGCTTAGCCAATGAGGGGCAAGCCTTGTCTCTCTTTGACCATTTGAAGTGTTGGGAGCAATGTAAGTATCTCAGGCTGAATTTTTACCTGTGGCGGCAGCAGGAGGGGCAGGGGAGACCATTTCTTAAACAGGTGGATGATTGCACCCAGGAACTATTAATTAATTAATTTATTATTATTATTATTATTATTATTAATAACAAACATTTATATAGCACCAGCAGTGTACTTGGCACTTTACAAAGTAACAAAATAGACACGGTCCCTGCCCCTAGGGCTTACAATCTGAGAGACGGGAGCTGGGGAGAGACATAGGAAGGAGAACAGAGGGAGAGACAAGGGGTCTAACATTCATGAAGATGCGAGGTCTCAGGTGCACGTACTTGGCTTGGTTACGATGAGAATGACAGCAGGCAGGTCCATGTGGCAAAGATAAGGGTACACAGACCATAGGTACAGGATATAGTGACTCAGCAGGATAAAAAGTAAGACAGAATTGTTTGATAGTTGAAGGCTTTCTTCCCCCTCCCCCATCCTCCCCCGCAAGAATACTCTCTGCATTCCCACTGGGCTAGATTTATTCTCCAACTAAGAGCGGAAACATGAACCTGTAGAAATGGGTAGTATACCCACTGAATTTCCGGGATCCAAATTGGGTTTTTTTTTGGTACAAATTGGTTCATGATTTCAATCCAGTTTGTGTACCCACTGTCCCGCAGTGTCCCAGAATGTTGATTTGCAGTCCCAGAACAGCAACTTCTGGTCCCAATTTCTCAGTTTTCCATCCCAGTATCTTGGTTTTCTGTCCGGGTTTACCAATTGGTAACCAGAAAATTGAAAAATCGGTATCGAAAATGACAAAAAAAATTTTTTTTTGGGGGGGATGTTATCCAGGTACCTGCTCAGTGATCAGGTAGCCCGTCAAATACCTGTCATAGTACTAAAAAATGTGGGTATTGCCTGTGGGTACCAAATTTTGACAGAAAATCAGGAGGAAAAACAGTAATTCGATATATCCTATTACCCACGGATAGCAAATTCAACTCTACTTCCCATATTTTTGCCTGCATGACCTCATTTTGAGAAACAAGCATAATCCTACTAGCCGAGTCAGTAAGACGACACAGAAAGCATATGAAATATCAATTGGGATCATGATCCCAGCCATCAAGGGTGAATATTTCTGACCCATAGTTTAAAAACCACTGGATGATATAGATTAGAGATGCAGGAATACTCTATTCTGTAGTAGACCTGACTTGGTGAGGCAAGAGAGTAGGATTATTAAGGGCTAGAGGGAGTAAGCAATACTGCTCCTCTTATGAAATTAACCATAAAAACGGAGGTTAAAAAGAATGATTTGCCTCTCTCTTCGTTGCCATCCTTGGTTTTTTATTAACTACAGCTGTGGTGAAGAACTGCAGGAAGCTTCCCCTCCAGAAGAAGTTGAAAATGAGATGGATCACTCTTGCATTATTATTCCCGCCTTGTGTGGCCTGTCTCCCTCCCTCCCCCAAAGTACAGGAATTCTTGATCCATCTTCTAAAATTTGTGTCAACATCACGTAAAGCTCTTGGAGTCACCAAGCGATCATCGCTAATGATTCTCATGTGACTGAAAAATCAGTACGGAAACAATGCTGAAATATGCTCCTTGGAATGCTGAGGCCCCCACCCACCTCTTGAAGTCAAGTAGAGTTTCATGGCTGACTTCAAGGGGAGCAGGAAGACTGGATAACTGCCATATCTCCTTTACCCTCAGGGCACAGTTTTCAACAGAGATCCTCAGTGCAGTAACTCCAGCCTCCCCAAACTTTGAAGGATGCTGTTGATGCCCCCGAACAGATCATTCCTGAAGATCAACCATCTGGATGTCTCCACAGTTCCCTCAGAAAGCCACATAACATGCACATTCGGAGTCAAAGCGTGCTTGTGCAAGCTCTCTAACACGCACTCATAGAGCCACAACATGCTCCCTCTCTCTCAGGACCTTTTCAAATGGGCCGCACTGGGTGGTGGGCTGGATGTGCGCCCATGGTGGGTGGTGGTGGGTGTGCACCCATTCCCATGGGCGCACACCCATCTCCACCCACTTCCAACCATCTCCACGCATGAAGCAACCAGCGTTGGTGCCTGTTGCTCTGTACGTGGGTGATGGGTGGAGGTGGGTGGAGATGGGTGGAGTGCAGGAGCATGTACGTACCCCCACCCACCATGGATGGCATTTTCATGGGCACCCCCACCTAGGGCTGCAGCGGAATGTCGCAGCGGTAGCTATTTCCGCCGGAAATTAGTGGTACGGCGTGGCAAAGGCTTTCATTCTGCTAGTTTCATTCCGCTACTTCCGCAGTTCCGCTAATTTCATTCTGCTACTTCCACAGGCTTCGCAAAATAGCGGAAACATGACATTTTTGCTACTTCCGCCATTCCGCCAGCACCACAAAATAGCGGAACAGTGGTTTTCCGACAGTTTCCGCAATTTCCCCGCAATTCCGCAATTTGTAGAATGCCGGCGGAATTAGCGGAATGTCCGCAGAAAAGCTGCAGTGTGGTGCAGGCAATTCCGAAATGGCAGAACGGAATCGCAGCGCGGTAACAGCTGCTGCCGCATCAGCCCTACCCCCACCCACTGCACACGTGTGCCTGTGTGAAAAGGGCCTCAGACTCACACAGCCACAACACACTCATGCTCTCTCTCGGTCTGCCAACAGTCATAACAGGAGCTGAAATGGGTAGCTAATTTGCTCCCCATGGGTAATTCCCACAGTTACTGTATTGGGCGTATGATGGAATCCCCGAGTACCAATTGGGTACCCGACTATCTGACAATGGCCCCAGTCCAATGTCCCGTGGATTCCCGGGATCCCATGGAGCTATGCACATGCAGACATGCAGAACCCGTGTAGATCCATATTGCCAGCACATTGTGCCATGCATAAACCGGGTGTGCACATGCACGTGCACACACAGCTACGGGCAGGGATCCAAGGGGCATTGAATTGGGGCCAATATCGGGTACCAACGTCCATTACCGAATTACCATTTTACTGATTGGTACCATTGGTAAAACTGAACAGGAACTGGGATGGAAAGCAAAAAAATCAGTACTGGACGTTCGGGAAATTGGTGCCAGAAGTAAGAAAATCAAGAGGGAAAATGGTAAATCAGTCCCTTGGGTAGCCTGTCCAGCACTAATCTGGGACTGATTGGTACCCAACGTTACCAGGTCAAGTACTGCTAACAGGCAGACCTTTCTGTGAGTATTTGTGTCAGCTCTGTAATAACATAGTTGTTGTGGCAGGGGCCTGGGTGCAAGCCTCCTTGACACCCTATCTGGGGAATTAGCTGGCCTACTGCCACAACACTAATCCACCACAGACCCTTGTGTCTCAATCCCATTTGGCTTGGGCAGGTTGGCTTTTACACTGGCCTCCCTTCTGTCCCTCACAGCCAGTCCCAATTCACACAAGCTAGGGGCTTCTCCTACAAACAAGTAGGTCGCATGGGGTTTCCTCCCCAGTCAGCTACCTCCAGTCAATTCAAACTCACTTAGCAAACTGGTTAGAGTGCACCTCGTTCTCCAGGTTCTGTCTCTAGCTGGGTTCGTTGGTTCAGTCTCCTGGCTAGAGCTCTCAGCCCTCCTGCCAGCTTCACACTCTGCTAGCTGCAGTCAATTCCCCATCTACCTGACTTCCTAGCTTCGGCTTTTCAGTATCCTAGCCCAGGTGCTCGTCAAGTTACTAATTAGCTCCCCTGATTTAGTCTCTTGAAGAGCCAATGCTCCATTTTGTTAGACCCTTCACATGGTACCGATCCTGCAAAGAACTGTAACCTTGTTACACTTGTGTTCTTGCTAGGGCTGTGCAGAAGGTACCCCTACCATACTTGTTTTTGTTTTTAAAAAACCCTGTGTCATAAATGACCCTACTGTTTTGGGTTGGGTTTTTTTTTTTTTTTTTAAATAAAATCACTGCACATGCGAAATGGCCACTGGACCATTCCGTGCATGCACTGCCCTTTTCCAAAATGGTGCTGATGCTGCTGGTGACATTTTGGGGAAAGGGCCATGAATGCGCATAACGACCCAGTAGCCATTTTGTGCATGCATTCTTAAACTATTCTTAAATTAGTTTTAAAATTAAAAATATATTTTTTTAAAAGTCACTGCATAAACAAAATGGTCACTGGGGCCATTCCGTGCTTGGCACCTGTTCCCAAAATGGTACCGGCAGCGTTGATGCTGTTTTGGAAAATGGCATGAATGTATAGAATGGTCCTGGTGGCCATTTTCCACATGTGCAGGTTTTTAATTTAATTTAATTTAATTTTTTTAAACGAAAACGATTGTATTTTAATTACTAAAATGAATGGGGCTTCATTCGTTTTAGTACTTAAAAAAAATAAGAATGAATTGCACATTGCTCGGGATGGTATCTTGCGGTATTGCGAGAATCGAAAAATCTCACCGATATTGATCTCAAGAAATTGATCCACGTTCTCAAGATGGTGAAATTTCTCATGAGAAGCTATTGAGCTGCTCATTTCACCCCTTCTCAATAATCATAATACAGGTGGCTGAGTATTAATTATTAAGTATTTATATAGCACCAGCAACATACTTGGCACTTTACAACTGTTGAAAATAAACAGGGTCCCTGCCCCGGGGAGCAACAGAGGGTGAGATGAGGATACATTCATGAAGGCGTGAGGTTGCAGGTAAACGTGCTTAGCTTAGTTTCATAGTTACATCAGGGACGGAAGGGGAACTAACGGGATGAGGAGGTAGGGAAGGCCTGACAAAAGAGGTAGGTTTTCAGGAGGGTTTTGAAGGTTGGGAGGGAGGGGGAGGAGTGAATATATTTGGGGAGGGAGTTCCTGGCATGGGGGGCAACAAGGGAGAACGGGTGAATACCCTTTGAGGAGCAGTGGGGCTGTGAGCAAGAGAGGGTGGCAGTAGAGTGGGAGCGGCGCTTTCAGATGGGAGCATAGCGGGAGACGAGTGTAGAGAGACGGGGAGTGGGGCAAGGCCATGGCTGGTAGGGATGGGCGAATGTGGTTTGGAAGTTCGGAGTTCGGACCGAACTCGGTCTGTTCGGTCAACCGAACCGAACTTCCGAACCAAACTCGAATTTCAAACCGAACTGAACCGAATTTCCGAACTCGAATTTCAAACTGAACCGAATTTCCAAACTCCATTTGGTTCACCCATCCCTAATGGCCGGCTTTGTAGGTAAATAAAGCTGAGATACTTGTGATGAATGTGCTCAGGTAGAGGGAGCCAGTGGAGAAAGGAGAGGAGGGGCTGCACGTGATCGAAGCGGCAGGCGAGGTGAATGATCTCGGCAGCAGAGTTTTGAACAGACGAGAGGGGCGATGGGCTTAATTTGTGCATGGGGGTGCTTTCCAGGGCTTAGCCCTGGCAATTAAATTCAGGGGGGTGGGATGAGCCCCGGGAAATATTCCCACTAGGAGAGTGCACCCAGAAATGTGAAAGGCCAGGGAAAGGCTGATTTCAGTGGTAGGAATGAAATCCAGAAGAACCCTGCATGGTTTGTTTGGCTTTTATTAATCGCTTCTGCGCTCCATCTCCTGCGCTGGCCATCCTATAGATTCAATCACAAGAAACTCTGGTTTTATATTCCGCTGTAGAGAGGCAGGTTAGTCTAGTGATTAGATGACTTGCTGGATACCAGGGTTCATTTCCCTGTTCTGTCATGTTCTGGGGTAGGGAGCGTGGCTGGTGCGGCAGGTTTGGACCCTGGCAATTCATTTTTTATAAATTAAGTCCTGGAGGGGGGCAAGGTCAGTGAGGAGGAGGTTGCAATAGTTAAGGCAAGAGATAACCGGAGCATGGACTAGGGTTTTAGTGGTGGAAACAGTGAGGAAAGGACAGATCTTAGCAAAGTTGCTCAAGGAGAGACAACAGGATTTAGGAACAGATTTGATTTGAGGTTTAAAGGAGAGGTTTAAACCTGTTTGCAGAATGCTTTGCCGACCTTCATATCCTGCACCTGTAGATAGATTCAGGTCTGCAGAAGCTGTTTGTTCAGCTCACCAGATAGGACAGGACGGAGTTGCCCATTTCATACCTGTTTTTTGCCGTTGTCGAGAATTCTGATTGGGCAGCACTTTGGAGTCAGTTGAAACTAATAGACAAAGTTGCAAACAGGAAGTTCCATGCGGAGTGAGGAAAGGGAAGGACGATCTCCTCAGTCCCTCCCTTTAGATATTCTCCAACTTCCCTATATCTTTTTTAAAAGTAAGTGCCCTATATTGAATGTTCTACTCCAGCTTTGGCCAGTGTGCAGAACCTGTGAGAGCCCACCGTAAATACCATGGAGGGTCAGTAGATAGCACGAGTATTCTATAAGAAACATGTGGCAGGACAACAGAACAGACCATAATAGTTAATCACACCACTACAGCTACACTATCATAGAAAGCTGATAAAAATGGTATGGATCGGCTTCCATACAAGGAGAGGCTTGATAGGCTAGGGCTCTTCAGCTTGGAGAAGAGACGACTGAGAAGGGGTATGATAGAAGAAGTTTATAAAATCATGAATGGGGTTGAATGAGGAAATAGGGAGTTGTTATTTACTCTCTCAAACAGTAATAGGACTTGACGGGACTTCATGAAACTAACTGCCTGCAGATGTAAAACAAATAAAAGGTTTTTTTTTCCCCACTCATGACACCATTGGCATGTGCAATTTGTTGCCAGAGGTGGTGTCAAGGCCAGTAGCAAGGAGCAATCCTTTAAAAAAGTTCTTGGAGAGCAGGTCCATTAACGGCTCTTAGCCAAATAGTTCCAGGATGTCGTCTCTAACTGTTGGGAGATGGGTGTGAACAACAGGGAATGGATTGCCCCATCATGACATGTTGAGTACTTCTCAGAAGTGACCAAGATTTGCCCCTTTCCGAAACAGAATGCTGGGTTCAATGGCCCATTGTTCTTAACCAGCAGGACACTTCTTATGTCCTTACAGCACATGTGTAGTTGAGCAGTGATGCACTCTGGGAAATATGTCTTCAAAATTATTTGGAATGTAAACTCCTCGGGGGCAGAGACCTCTCCTTGCCCACGTCTGGATGCAACTACTGCATTGACTGTGCAATATACACAAATGCAATGTAACCATGTTCTTCTCTGGCTATCTTGTCGGCCAACAAGGAAAGAGTTAAGAGAATCCTTCCGGGAGAGCTGCGACTCCTGGGTCTAACAAGCACTCTGACTGCAATGCAATTGGCAATAATTTGAAACCTTTTTTTTTTTTTTTTTTTGCTAACCTCTGAAGGGACAAAGATTTTGACGAAAGGTTTTCCATCAGCAACAATCACAGTTTCGAGGAAGCAAATTTCAGAGCAAAAGTAGCTTTTATTTTTGCAGTTAGGCTGATTATGGCATCCAGTTCCTTTGATAAATAAATAAATAAATAAATAAATAAATAATAATAAAAAATAGGGCCTGCCCTTTTCTTGGAACTTTGAAGGGGCATTTTAAATGTGGAAATGGGAAGTACAGGAACTCAGGGCACAAAACGCTTTATCATAAAGAGCAGCCTTATTCTTAATAAATTAAGTATTTTATTTCATTGTATGGTTTATGCTATGAACTAAGCAGTAAACTGTATAATATTTTTTGCGGATGTTGTTATACTATGGGTTTTGTATGACTGTTTTGTTTTTTCTTCTGTTTGAAGGCTATGGTGAGAGTGAATTGCCAAATAAATAAAAAATAATAAATAATAAAGAGCAGCCTGGGCTTAAGGAGACTCCAGGCATCAAGAAATGTCTGAGAAGAACCTCAGCGCTAGAGCACATCTTGCTCTTTCATGGGCCCGATGCTCAGCTGGTGTACATTAGTGGTGTCCCCTTTGAAATCAGGGGGTCAATGTAGAGTCCAGATGAACGGGCGAAACCCATTTGGGCTCAGTTCAATAGCCTTTCCCCACCAAATTCCTTGGCTCCCTGGTCAAGAAACCCCACCTTCTACTGAACACAGTGACATCATGGCATTCTGTGGGGGCAGGGAGGGAAAGCTTAACCTGGCCCGCGCTCTGCCCTCCTCCACGGACTGCTGTCATCTCAGAGCGCTCCATGGGAGCAGGACAGGAAAGAGACCAGCTAAGGTGTCCACCCACCCCTTTCCTGACTTGGTCCCACCTGCAGGAACATCATGATGTCACAGCGCTCCAGTGGGCGGGGCCACCTTCAGTACAGATCAGGCCTGGAAGTGCTTGGCTTTTGGTTTTTGAGGCCATGCAGGGCTCTAAGTTGATGTCCATCAGTTTAAGTCCTGACTGACTAGAGCTGCAGTGGGGAACACATTCGCTACCCGTGGGTAATACCTGCATTTTCAGGCACCCCCATCGGGCACCCAAGGGAGTACCTGGCCCCCCAATGGGAGCCCAATGTCCCAAAATGCAGGTATTACTGGGGTGTCCCGGACACCGATCCTGGCAGCAGTGGCTTCCTCGACTGATTCACCTCATCACCGGGCTGCTGCTCCTCTGATCCTGCTCACTGCTCTCTGCCCCTCCCCAGCCCATGTAAGCTGGGGACTTCCCTGCTCAGCTTTTTCTAAGCAGGGAAGGAAGGGTGGTGGTGGTGGGAGCAATGAAGCCTCTTCCCATCTGCATGCACCCTCCAATGGGTCCCTCGTTCACAGGGAGACTCAAATCAGGAGTGAGCATGGGTCCTGCGCTCACCCCCATTTTGGGTCACCTGGGAATGTTGGGTCACCTGGGAATGGTGGACCCATTAGGAGAGTGCACACAGGTGGAAAGAGGCCTCCTTAGTCCCCCCCAACCCTCTCAGAAAAAGCCCAGTGGGGAAGACTCCAGCTCACCTGGGCAGTGCACAGTCAGGGAGGAGCCGGGAGCAGCAAGCAGCGACAGGACTAGAGGAGCAGCAGCCCAGCTGTGAAGTGGGTCAGCCTGAGGAGTCAGGTAACCCGTTGGGTCCCATTCAGTGCTTGAATACCATTCATGTACTCAAACAATGGGACATTTACTGATTTTTCGAATGCCTGAAAAGCAAAATATCTGAAAAATTCCCCAAATACGGGATGAAATTGGAACAAAGTCGGTATTTCAGAAATACTGGTAGTCAATTTTTCGGTATTTCAGGTACCTGATTGAAAACTGGTTCAGGTACGGAAAAGTACCCAAAATATTTGGTTCGATATTGGAATCAGAAATTTCAACAGGTATACACCCGTTTTTATGGGGACTCATTTCAGCTCTAAGCACTCCCCTATAGACTCTAGAGAGAGCCTTTCCCTGTGCACCGGAGGAGCTTTCCTAGCCTGTTTCGTTCCTGGGAAAACTCCATGAGGCTCCAGCCTTCTCAAGCTCTCCTCTCACAGTTGATCTCTGAGAAGCTGCTCCCCCTCCCCACACTGTGATCTCCTAGTAGATCATGTTCTACCTCTTGGCCACCCCTGAAAAAGATGACAAGAAAGCTATCTGACTGGAGTTCTGGCAGGAATTGGATTTACTTTTGCGTCCTATTTTGCAGAGCAAGTGGCAGCTAACACTCCTGCTTCTCATCAATACCAAGAGGAATTTTAAAAATCACTTACACATGGGAAAGAGATACACATGCAGCCCTTAAATGGGGTTCTAGCAACATGAACAAGGAGGGTCTGCTTTCTCCATTCGCTCATAAATTGGCAGCATTCTTTATTGCTCTGCACTGAAGTGAATACCTTGAAAAGGCATGATGGAAAGTCAGGCAAATTGAAAACAGGCACATGGCTCTGTAGTAACGCATTGTAGAAGGGACTCAAAATTACTATAAGTGGACTTCCCAGTATCCGGCCACTTTAGACATTTAGAGGCTTATCCACACAACCCCCCCTTCCTACTTGCAAACTTGCTCCTCGTTTCTTAATCTGTGGTTACCTTGTCCAGTAGCAATGCGTTCACACTTCTTCTGATTTCCCTGCATTTCAACAGCCTACCCCTTGCATCGGGTGGCAGAGATCAAGGGAGTATCAGGGAGAACAGGGAGTGGCAAGTGTCACAGGGCATATTCCCCAGCCTCAGCATCACGCCCATGGTCCGACTCCCACATGAACAACTTTCTTTGGGACCCAAAGTACCTTCTCAAGCTATTTCACTACCTCCCAGCCTGGCTTTAGACCACTTTCAGACATGCCCTCCACCCCCTGCATGCACACATAGGCCGTTTTTAGACCTACGAATACACGCATGCGCGGGCGATGCACATCCATTTCCGACCGCGTATGACCAGCCTCGATCACCGACCCAGTCAGTTCGCGGCCAGAAATGGATGCGCATTGCCCACGCATACACGTATTCAGTGGCGGTGTCACGTGTAAATCGGGCTGCCGGCTCTTTTGGAAAACAAGCGCAGGCGCCGCTGTGCATGTCTAAAAATGGCCATATTCTGACTGTGGGGGTGGGGGAGGTGGGAATGCATAGCCAGAATATGCGTGGGGATTGGCCGATCTGAAAGCCCCACCCCGCGCGACTTTGCCAGCAGAGATGCGCAAGGATGTAGAGTTTGATTTCCTGCCCTGCATCCCTGCACGTCAGCTGGCAAAGCCTGGGAGGGTGGGGGGGAGAGGCTTTCAGACCAGTCAATCCCCGCATATATTCTGGCTGCGCATTCCCCCTCACTGCCAGAATATGCCTCTGTGTGTGTGTGTGTGTGTCTGAAAGTGGCCTTAGTCTCTCTCTCCGACAGTGAAGTCCCAGCAGCCTTGTCTCTCCTCCATCAGGCTGCTTGTCCCCTCAGCTTCCCACACCGCCGGTTCCATCCAGGGTGCCTGCCACTGGCCACACTCAAGTCTTGGTCCTCAGGTGAGCCTCCTGGAGCCATCTCTGACGTTCCTTGCTGCCAGCTGCTTCTCTCATCTGGCTTACCATTTGCATGTCGGTTTCAAGCAGCAGGGCTGCTTCCAGCTGCCACTCAGCTCTGCAGCCTGCCTTTAGCTGCCTGCTAGATCTCTAGCCCTCTGTCTGGCTGAGGGCCTGCCTACCACCACACAGGTGTCAGGTAGGATCACTCCATTATGATCAGTTGGGTACTTCTCTGAAGCAACCGAGAATGGGCACTGTCAGAGACAAGCTGCTGGGCTCAATGGATCACTGGTCTGACCCAGTAGATGGCACTTGTTACGTTCTTACTGAACCAAAAGAAACAAAATATCAAAGTATCCAAAGTGCATTTTAACTGAATACATGGCCCAGTAGATCTGAACTGAAGTTGATAAATTTGTCCGATATTGTATTCACCATGAATATTCGTTTCATCTCTACAATGTTTGGAACTGGGGGGCAGGAGCTAATAATGAAGGTTAAAAGTCTCACAACTTTATTGCAAGTCCTGTGACTTTTAGGCCTTAACCACACACACAGACACAGTCACACACACCTCTCCCCAAAACACTGAGAGATTTTCCATAAAAGTCTCAAGGGCTGAAAACTCGTTCATACAAGTGTGGGTTGATTATCTGTCCTGTGTAGACCTCACACATCCTTAAAGTGTCAACCTACCATTTCTAAAGATGGTATCAACTTACAGGAGCGATGGCAAAATGGGACTGCCTTACACTTCATTTCTCAAAAGCATCTTCTGCTCTCATTTGGAAGCAGATTAAATAGTAATAAATATCAAGAAAAGAAAAGCTGATCCAAAGCCAGATAATTTTGAAAGAAAGCAGCTCACTGCCAACTCAACTGGCTTGAGTCAACTCTTGCTTAAAAAGTAATTTCCTTCTCACTCTCTTTTGTCCTTGAAGCATTGTTCTGGATAGAAGCAGCAGGAGAAAACCATATATAGGGCAACCTTAACATATATCCCCTCTCTTATTCAATGTGTATATGCAGCCACTGGGGGAGGTTGTGTGCAGCTGGGAAGTTCATTGTCATCAGTATGCTGATGACACCCAGCTGTATTTTCCATTTTCAGCTGACTCAGGCCGGGCAATCTCGTGGCTATCGCAGCGCCTGGCCACTGTGGGGGATTGGATGAGGTCAAGACGACCGAAGCTCAATCTTGACAAGACAGAGGTGATGTTAGTGGATGGGAGTGGAGGTCTGGGGGACACTCTGAGTGCTGGTGTGTGCGTGCGTGTGTCCATCCTCCATTGGCTTCTCATGTGCGGAGCCTGGGAGTGGTCCTCGACTTGCAGCTGCACCTGGATTTGCAGGTGTTGGAAGTGGCCAAGGGCACCTTCTACCAATTGCATCTGTTGAAGAGGCTCCGCCCATGTGTCTTTGACTCTGATCTCTCCACCATCATCTATGCGTTCATCACCTCGAGGCTGCACTCTATGTGGGGCTTCCCATGGTGACGGTCCGGAGGCTGCAGCTAGTACAAAATGCAGCAGCCCACCTGCTCACGGGGATGGGCCACAGGGAACACATTTCACCTGTGTTCCAAGCATTGCACTGGCTGTCTACTGTCTTCTGGGCCCAATTCAAGGTGCTGGTTTTGACTATATGGCCTGGGCCCCGCTTATCTGAAGGACTGTCTCATTTCTAAGGATGGGTGAACAGATCGCGGTTTGGGTTCGGCCGTTCGGTTCGGCTGCGTTCGGTTTGTCTGTTCGGTTCGGTAGTTCGGTTAGTTCGCCGGGTTTGGGTTCGGCCGTTCGGGAAATGTTTTGTTATGGGTGTTTTTGTTGTTTTTTATATATTTTTTGGTTTTTAATTTGGTTTTATATGGTTTTTTTGTTTGTTT
>QEPC01002388.1:15116529-15178816 GCA_003113815.1 Sphenodon punctatus | reverse complement strand
AAATGAAACTTAAAGCAATCTAATAATCCTACTCAACGCCTGCTGTTCAGGAACAGTGACTAGCTCAGAAGGTGTTGGGAAGGGGGGAGGCAGATAGTTTCATTTCTTGCAAGCCTCTCCACCCCTGGTACCTGGAAGTCTGCTCCTCAGTGACTAGTACTACCCCTCCCTGTCATGTTCAACCTTCCAGTGAACCTTATTTTGCCACCCAAACGCGATCCGAACTGACTGAACTGTTCGGTCATTTCGACGTTCGGAATTGAGTTCGGTTCGGCCAGTTTGTGTTCAGATTCGTGTTCGGATTCGGTCGTCCGAACAGGCCGAGTTTGGGCCGAACTCTGAACTTCTGAACTGCGTTCGCCCATCCCTACTCATTTCTAGGCCCCCTGGGCGGCCCCTGCGGTCATCTGGGAGCACCCTCCTGGAGGCCGTAGGTCCAAACGGACAGGCCGCTGCTCTTGGTGGCTGCTCCATCACTGTGGAATGGTCTCCCGGCAGAGATCCATCTCAGCTTGGACCTCCTTGCCTTTTGCTGGCAGTGTAAGACCTGGCTGTTCTGTCAGGCATTTGACGGGGGAGGGAAGGGAAGGGGGATGGGTTACTAGGTTGATGGGTGGGATTTTATTGTACTTTGCACAGAACTGGTTATAATTGATGTTTTATATTGATGCTTTTATTCCTGTTTTATATTTTGTACCTATTGTAAGCCATCTCGAGTTGCTATTAGCGAGAGGGAGGAGGTAAAAATGAAAAATAATAAATATATAAATATAAATAAATAAACAAACAAAAATTCCAGGGGAAAAAAGGAACTAAGCCACAATTCAATCAGAATGTCATATGTCAAATTCTTGTTAATAACACCCACATTCTCACTTTTCTTACCCCAAAGGCTTTGGCTTGATGGAGATGCACATTCTTTCACAGATGTTCAGGACATACTGTCTGTCTTGTTTTTTTCTTGAAGGTCGATGAAGAAGGGCATAGCTATGATAGGGAGAGAGGGTACAGTGCAGTGGGACAGCTGTATCCCCTGTCACTGAGTGTGAGGTAGGGTGGGGTGGGGATGCATTTTATCTTCTGCACCAGGGCCCATTCCAACCTAGCTACATCCTTGCCAATGCAACATCTATAACTGATCGTACCATGGGAAGTTCAGTCCCGTTGGTTACATAAAAGAGGAGGGAATGGAGCATATTCCTTAGGGGGCTGGGGAAGGGAATTGCTGGGGAGGGGGATTACTTCCATGGCTCTTCTCCAGCTCAGAGAGGTGTGGAAGTTGCTTGCTTAACCATGCCTGTCTGTTTATTTGTGCTTCCCCATTATCCCCCAGGTGTTTTGAAGGTTCCAGAAGCTTCAGGCAGCTGCCTGCGGGTGGCTGCCGAAGGGCAGTGCCAAAGGGTGCTTTCTGTTAGGTGGTAATTTGGAGGAGATAAAAGGGATGTACCAGATGTTTTGTTTGAGCTCAGCTGGACTGAAGACCTTCTGTGATGCCCTTCATGTTTTTGAAGGGTGGGATGGAGATGAAGGGTGAGAGGATGTTGAGTGTTGGACCCCTCTGTGAGGGGGTGGGACATGGATGTGAAGTGGGGAAGGTTATGTCCTGAACACCTCTTTGAGAATGGGGGCAGTTTGGGTCATGGGTGGGAAGGTTACGTCTTGAACCTCTCTGTGATGGGGGATTGGGCATGGGTGGGAAGGGGGGAGGGTTACGGTTACATCCTGAACCCCTCTGTGATGAGAGAGGTTGAGACATGGGTGAGACAAAAAACACCTCTGTGACGAGGATAGTTGAGACATGGGTGGGATCATTTTACTTGGGTTTTAATTAGGGCTGAAATGAGATTTAAATATTTTTTTTTCCTCATGAGAATCTTGTGAGATTTTGTGTCAGGCATCGAGATCTTGCCGAGATCTCGGCCCCAGTAGGAAATCTTACAAGATATCTTGTAAAAAAACCAAATACAAAACCAAAAACAAACACAAAAAGAACGGTGAGGCTGTTTTGCAGCATTGCTGTCATTTTGGGAAAGAGCAGACAGTCTGCACATGTGCAAAATTCACAGTGGTTTTTAATAAATGTTTCTCAAGAATTTCATCGAGAATGGTGTCGAGAACAGTCGATTCTTGACTCATTCCCGATTGGGAAAATCTCGCAGAGAGACCAATAAGTTCCTTGAGAATACTAAGATTGAGTTTCAGCTCTAGATTTAATTTTTTTGTAATCTCTAGTTAGGTTTTTGTAACTTTACATGTAAGCTATTCTTTTATGTCTTTGTAAGCCACTCAGAGTCTTTAGGGAAAAGGGTAGGGTATGTATAAATAAATAAATAAATAAATAAATAAACATTTCCTATGATTTCCACTCCTGTAATAATGCCCTTTAATCTTCTGATAAACACGTCTCAAATGAGTCAAGACAAGAATGAGGAAAAACTACAAGCATTCCAGGGCAGGGACTGTGGGTGCTTTCACACAAGACATTCTCCACCCATCACCCACATATTACAGGGCACTCACAGGGCAACAAGGCAGCCCTGCAACATGTATAGGGGTTGGGTGGGTAGGGAGTGAAGAGTTTCTTGTGTGAAAATGGCTGTTCTCCTACTTTACAATAGAACAAACAAAATTCATAGTCACCAAACAACTGAAGTTGTACATGTTTGCAACTGTGACCAAGTCAATTTTGAATATTAATTTGTGGGGACAAATATACAAATTATTTTTGTGAATATGAAAACCTATATTTGTCTCAGTCTGAGCTAACAATCAAGCCTCATTCTAGAAGACTTCAGAAACATAAGGGACTTATATGGAAACAAAACGGGGGTGGGAAAGAGCAGGAGAATATTTCATCGGTCGGGATGAAATTAACATCTGCTGCTTTTGTGGTTCTGTCTACTAGCAAAAAGAAGGTTCTGTCATTTCTGATGCTCTTTGCTGGTAAGTGTAAAACTATTTGTGACAAGCCACATAATTGAGAATACTGAATGTGTGAATGGACTGGAAAAGTTTTCTGTCTAAACTCTTCAGGATGTGGGCAGCTACAGACAGGGAAAACATAAGGGAAAGCAGAGTTTGTAAAGTTTACACTGCATCTGACTTTCCATGCCCTCTACTCTATTTTTTATTTACTCTGCCACAACATTAAGTTTACATAACCTTTGTGCTAAATCCCACTCTGTGCTGAACATAAGTGCTGGTAGATGTGCTAAGACGACGGCATCCTTTCCTCTCTAGTTTGAACATTGGCTCCCATTGCTTTTGTGGGATCAGAAAACTATGATAAAAAACTCAATTTCACACAGAGGGGTTCTTAAAACTATTTCTATAAGAGAGTATCAGGTAAGGGAATGGGTATTAAAGACCAATAGGCTAAATGGGATAGGAAGTTTAAGGAAATTCGACACCGACAGTCAAGCAGTACATCCAATTGGACAGTCCCTTCTAGGGTTGGTTCAAATAAGCCATTCCTATTTGCAGCCTTTTCCACAAAATCAGAATGGCTTGTTGATTTTCTAGTTGGAATTCCGACCGATACAATATTTCAGCTGGAATTTCTGACTAGACCATTTTGCGTATGCACAAAATGGCATTTAGTTTATTTCATTCAGTCCGAGTTCTGATCACACACAACAAAAAGCCTGGTTCCAACAGTCTCAGAACCAGGTAGACTTTCTTTCAGAGATGTCCTCAAAACCTTTAACTTCCACCTGACACCTCTAATCCTTCATGTGAGGAACCTTAAAGTTAAATTATACAGGTCTACCCACTGTAAAATAGGTGGATAGACTTCTGGCCTGTTGGGGATATGCGGATCTCAACTTTTATATATTCTATATTTCTGGTGTTTTCATTTTATATTTCATCTTAAGTGTTTTATGTGCTGTAACCTGCCCTGAGTCCTAGGGAAAAGGTGGGCTACATAAATTAGTTATTTAATTAATTAAATTAAAAATTTCCCCTCCCAACTGTACATTCACAGGTCTGAGTCCAAAGGAATATCCATAAGCCCCAGTTTGGACAAGTCCTCCCCCCCCACCCCACAACTCACTTGTGCCCATACCCAGTGCAACACAATCCCCCTTCCAACAAGTGCCCTGCACAATTACTACTACCAAGATGGCACTTCTTGCTCTGATGTTATCTCTGGCTTCTTGGTTGTCTAGGCTGTTGGTCCTCTAGGACTTGGTGGCTCACATTTAGGTGTAAGCTCTGTTGGCTTGTAAGTAGAGCTGAAATGAGTACCGGAAAAACGGTTATACGTGTCAAATTTTCAGCACCTGAATTGACTCAAAATTTTCAGGTATGAATTGATACCCAATTTCAGCCAGATTCCGGTACCCAATGTCCCATAAAATCAACTTCCAATCCAAATTTTTCAACTTCCGGTCCCAATCTTTTGGTTTTCTGTCCCAATTTACTGATTGGTAACTGGAAAATCATAAAATCAGTACTGGAAATTAAATTACTGATTTTTGGGGGTAACCAGGTTAGCTCACCGAATACCCGACACAGTACTAAAAAATGCAGTTGTTACCCACAGGTACCAAATTAGGTACCTGTTTCATATCTACTCATAAGTTACATCCTTAAACTGCCATGACCTGCTACTGCCCCATGTTGTATATAACATGGGGTGATTTCAGACGTGCCGGGCCACGAGGCCCGCCGTGCTGAACCACAGACCGGGATCCGTTTCGGATCCTGGTCAGGAATCAGGCTGACCGTCCTTTAGACGTGCCGACCTGATTCTCACCGGGGATCGTGGAGGGTACTGGGCTGCGCGGTGCGACATGTGGCCGCACAGTCCCGCCCCCCCATGCTCCCTCGGCCACCTGCCCTCCGGGAGACGGGCGGGCGCAGTGGCCAATACGGCCGCTGCGCCTGATCCCATATCGCAGTCTTGGTCACGATCCGGGATGGGCCAACATTACAGCTGTAACTTTGGGCCCATCCCGTATTGTGACCAATCTAACCACGATTCCGGACCTTTGGGCAGCTGGAGGTCCGGAATCATGGTCAATCTGATTCCCGCCAGTGATTCACTGGGGTGAACATCTGGCGGGAAGCAGAACAGCTGTAACGGGACCAATGGCCACCACAGGGGGTTCACTGTGGTTGACCGTGGTATTGTTACATCTGAAATTACCCATGGTATCTTTCTTTGTGGAAGGGATTAAACATCAAATTTCTCTGCTTATGAAGATTCCTTCTTTCCCACCGTATATAATTTTCCATTTTCATATCACAGAATCTCTCATCAGATCAGAATGGCTGTATTCCTGTTAAAGATCGGCTCCTTCTACGCTTAGACAGCCTGTATCATAGCCGCTCTACATTGCACAACCATTTGGTCTAGATACCCAACAGTGTCTGAGATTCCACAGATGTCTGTGTTTAAATTCTGTATGCTTCTTATTGTACAATCCCAGACGTGACATTTGCCACCTTGCTTGTTCTAGCAAACCTTTTAGAAAATTGGCTAAACAAAAGAAAAACCAAGAGCTCATTAAAAAAAAAAAAAAAAAGTTACTATAATACCCGAAATGAGCTCTCCTGGCCCGAGTAAAGAAGATATAAAATAAATTTGTTTAGGGTGAACTTCAGCACATCAATGTTTCTTAAAGAGACAGTTATCACCCTCCCTGTCCAGTGATTTTCATGAAGTGTCAAAAGTTGTACAAGGAAATCAATGTGTGTTTAGTTACATTTTCGAAAGCACTTATCGAGATGGGCGATGGTGGGGAGAAGGGAAGAACAACTTCAAAAATCATCAAAGCTGCCCAAATACCAGATCTCAAGAAACTCCAAATTACATTCTGATTCCCTTCAATATATTGGTTGAGATTCTCATCATCCCAAGCTGCGTTTGTGCTATTTCTTGACATTTATGTCAAAACTAAATTCTGTAAAAGGTCATATTGGGGCTCAAGGGCTATTAACTGTGTGAACAAACCTCGCCAGACAAACAACTTTCACTCACATTTGGCTGACAACCCAGCATCCTTCCCAGAGTCATGGAAATGTCCATGTGCAATGAAATTCTGCCATGGGCAGCATGAGACGTAAACACGATTGAAGTCTCTTAAAATTAGGTTTAAACATACAATGGGGAACAAATTTCCTCCTGAAACGGAACTGAGGAAATGAGCATTTTCAAATGTGGCCAAAAAACATACAAACTTCCATCATGTGGATGAATTTTCCCCACAAATATTGAAAAACATAAAGGGTAAAATGCTATCATTAGAAATCTGAACATTGATAAGTGCAACATCCAAATATTTGGATGTTGAGAACTTGTTATGATTGAAAATCTGATGCACTGGCTTCCTTTGCTTAAGTGGGACCAGAAGTTAGTCCTCAGATCACTTACTCCAGAGTATCCAATATCTTCAATGGGACTACTCCAGAGTAAGTAATTGGAGGATTGTGGTATTGTTCTCACAAAATGCAGTGCAACTAGGGTGAATAACCCTGGATAAGGTTATCCCTGGGTAGTTTTACTTGGAGGTAAGGACGTTCTGTGTCACCATTTCCTGGGGAATATTTAATCCTCACTCCATTGTATGGAACAGAACCACCCACAAGAAACATTAGTGTGTGGTGACTTTTGCTTGTGGGTTAATTACAACATACTACCCTAACAGGAGTTCTAGCGGTATTGTGTGTTAATTTACCCCATGGTACGAGTTACCACCCACTGGCTCTTTTTACACAGGTGGCACTCACTCATGAATACCCCCCTGCCAGTTTATTAGGTGTTCGTCCCCACCGGCCATGTGGCTACTACCCACCAGACACGCAGCCCCCACTCATGGTGGGGTCCTGAAGCATGTGGAGCCTGCCCTTCAGGTGAACGTGAGCTAATGTGTGTCCACGTCCCATCAGTTAGGTTACGTGCAGCCTCTGTGCAAATGGGTCCGCCTCCCATTGAACACGCTCCCGTTGAACATGCATCCCCACTCACCCCTCACTCATCATGAAAATGGAGGTTGCTTCATGCGTGTTGATGAATGGGGTGTGCGTGGGGATGCATGTGCCTTGTATGCATGCCCCCCCAGCCACCATTCATGCACCGGCACGCCCACAGACCCCACCCACCCAATGGGGCCATGTAGAAATGGCCACTGTTTCTTGTGGACACTCCCAATTCCAGTCAGTGGAGCAGGGCACACAAAACCGTTCTACCCATGAATAAAACAACTGCAGTTAAGCTTACCTGTGTTATTTACCCCCAGTCACACTGCATGTCATGTGAACAAGGTGAACAATTGCTAAGTTTCACTAAGTAACTTCTGCCACCCAATAAGTCCAAGTAAACAAACTAGTATATAAAAGCTAGATCCTATGAGCAAAGACCAACCACCATCATTCTGTTTATTTTGGACAATGTCTAGTTTGTTTTCAGACTCAGCATTGTCAAAACAAATGAAATCCCAAATTGGCTGTCAATAAATTTGAAGTTTTATTACAATTAAAGTTTCCCCCATAAAATATCAACTCTACCTATTCTCAAAGAAAACCAGGCCTGTTTCAAAGGAGGCCAAGCCTTGTGCTAACTCTTTCAATTTACTTCCTTGGCCTGTATTAAGTCAACAGGACCAGCTAGGAACCTCAAACAAGATCCGGGCCCCATTGTGTGGACAATTTTACAAATGTGGGTATAATGCTATTGGCAGGGAACAGAGTACCTCCCCACACATTGAGTCACTGCTGCTGAGGTTGTTCTGGGCTTCTGGCAGCACCCCTGGTCTCTTCTTGGTGGAACAATTAGCTATTGGTAAAGGCCTCCAACCTGACCCAAGACACACTCCTGGCCAATGGTGTCATGGGCTTCTGTGAAGAGCAGGGCCACACTGAAAAGGGATGGGGCTAAAGTATTCTCCACTCCTTTTCCAACATGACACCAGGGAGCACCGTAATGTCACAGCACTCTGTGAAGAGTGGGGCCTGCTGGATGAATCAGTTCAGGCTCACAAGAACCTAGTGGAGTCAAATTTGGGCCAAAATATTTAGCCCAAGTAGGGCTCTGGGTAAGCACTGGGTGCTGCTGTGGTCAGGGCAGTGAGTATGTGCATCATGAGAATGTGCATGTGTTGCCACCTACCCCATTGTTATGGGGGAGGATGACATGTGGAAACACCCATAGTACGAGACCTTGCCTGAACAGTAAAGCTCAGTGTCTTAATAGACAATTCTGACAAAGTGGAGCAGAGATGATTTCTTATTATCCGGGCGTATTGGCTGTGGTCAGTTCAGTGGAGCGGGTGCCGACATTTTCTCCCCCTATGGACCGAGGTGTGGACTGGTCTGTGGAGGGGGGCGCTTTACACTGGCCAGACTCAGGCCACGGGACATTGCTGCCTCCCCTCCCACCCTTGCAGGGGCGGGGCTTAACGGGAGCTACTTCTGCCCTGTTCCCCATATCAACAGGGGAAGCCGGAGGCCGTGCCAGAGGCGAGTGCTGGGGGCGCGGGCGGAAGGGGCACAGTCAAAGGGGTCTGCCCTTTGGCCGTGCCCTTTGGCTGTGCCGGGAGGTTGGGGCAGAAGGGTTTCTGGGATATTGTAAAAGTGGATGCTTCTTGATGATTATGATGAGGAGGGCACCCCCCCTCGGTGAGAGAGGAGTGGAGGGTGATGGTCCCCTGGTGGCAGCAGGGGAGGGAAGAGTGATGGAGGAGAGTCAATTACCTGGTGAGAGCAGCGGTTGGCATGAATGGTAATGTCATTAAGAAGTATTCAGTGTATTGGATGTGGAATATTATAGGGAAATTGTGGGGAGGGCAGAGATTATCAATTGTATTTATTTGATTGTTTTGTATTGTACTGGATTCCCCTGTGTGGGATGAAGATCCAGGGATTGTATTGTATTGATTTATTGTTTGTAAGCCACCTCAAGCTGCCATTGGCCGGGAGAGTCTGGGGTATAAATTAAAAATGAAATGAAAATGAAATTATCTCTATGTGCAGGGGCGTCTTTGAATGTACTTTAATGGACTTTGAATGACTTGCCAAAGGAGACATAAGAGTGTGTTGCAGAGTCTGGAACAAACCAGAGATGGTCTGTCCTAGGTTACCCGAGGTCACAAAAAGGTATCAACAAAGTGGTTGTTACAACAGTTGAAATGGGTATACTTGACAGAACAGGTAAACTTGTCCAATCTACACTACTCAAACTGAAAGTGGCACTTCGGGTAATAACTGACACCCATTTCTGAAATATTTCAGTGACATAATTTAGACAATAGTTGTGCATGTGCAATTGCTGAAAATGACTCAGCTGAAATACCTGAACCAAAAACCCAGACACTCAAAAAAGCTGAAATAGAATTGATGAAAATTCAGAGATGCGAGTACCTGATTCTGTCACCAATATTGTCTGGAAAGCCAAAGGGCGATCGGAAAAGGCAAATAATAAAACCGGTTTCATCTCTACATGTTACCTGAGCAAAATGTAATGGCCTGCTCCCTCCTCAGTGAATGCTCCTTTCCCACATACCCCTTTCTCAGTCAACTCCTCTGTAGTGATGAGTTGAAAACAGGAGCTGCCAAATTGACGGGAAATCCTGTCATGTCAAGAACTTTACTGAATGTTTGGTAGAATGTTTGCACCTTGGGTCGTGTTTCGTGATTCCATCATTTCGGTAATTGCAGGGGTGGTGGGTTTTCACAACTTTGTTAATTTCTCAGTACCTTTTGTGAATTGTTGGTACCTTTCATGTCCTGGTGTCATTGCCTTCCTGGCTTCCAGACCAATACCTTCCCCCCCTCCAAGTGCTCTTCTCTCAGTCAGGAAGATGGAAAATGGAGGCCGTACCTACCGTGTCTGGTCTGCGCATACTTTGCTTGCCTTTTGCCAACATTTTATTTATTTATTTATTTATTTATTTATTCATTCATTCAAATGGGTATACCTGACAGAGCATGGGTACCTGATTGGGTAGACCTGCTAAGGCTCAGGATGGCTTACATCATCATCTTAAAAACCCTGTTCTCAGCCTCCTAACCCCACCCCACCCAATCCTATCCCTGCCTCCCAAACTCCTGGCCAAACAAAAGGTCTTACATTGCTTCTGGAAGATGAAGGGACTTAGACTTAGACAAATCTCCAAGGGCAGCAAGTTCCATAATTGTGGGGCAGCCCCCAAGAACGCCGCTTTGAGTGCCCTTGTTGTGGAAACTTAGCAGGCAGATGATACCTGCAAGAGGGTCCTCCTGGCTGACCTCAGAGGCCATGATGGGATCTGAGGAATGACGTGGTCTTTCAGATATTTGGGGCCCAAGCTGAACACGCTGGCATGTACCAAAAGTACTTACCGAAGGGCATTCCCAAATGGGAAGAAACGAAGGTGGCAAAAATGTGGCAAGTTTCTGAATTGCACGGGAGGCAGTGAATAGACCGTTTTCAATGAAAATGGCATTCACCATAAATTATCAATTCCAGCTCTACCAGAAATTTGGGGGACTTTAATAAAAGCCACATGAAAATTTCTAGATATCATCCGGTGTTCCTTTCATTATGGCATCACACTGAATTGAATTTAAATATGATCTAGGTGTACACTCTCCTTCCACTGCCCGACATGCACACACAGAGGCCGTTTTTACACAGACTCCCCAAACCGCTGGGTGTGGGGTGTTAGACCCATGGAAGCGTCCGTGGAAACATTGCAGCAGTGGATGGGTGTTCAAATAGGTGTTCGCCTGTGCGAACCCCACGAGTGGTGGGTGGAGGTATGCGTGTGCAACACCCACCTGCGTAACACCCACCTCCATCCATCACACACCCATCTCCACCCATGGAGCCATCTGACAAAATGGCGGAGGCTCCGTGGGTGGAGATGGGTGGACATGGTGTGTGTCCACGGGAAAGGACACCCACGCACCTCCACCCACCACGGCGGCACACCCATCCACACACACACACACCCACTGCCCATATAAAATTGGCCACCTTGCTATCTGGTAGAACTATATCAAACCAAAATGGATGATAGCAAGAATTTATTATAACAGTGTTCAGAAGTCTTCCAATGCGTTTGATTATGATTATTTTTTTCCCTCTGCCCTCCTTCCCCCCTGCCTTGTCTTTTATGATTTTGGCAGTAGATGGAAAGCAATCAAGACTCCATTTGAGGCAGCTGTGTAAGCAATTCCCATTTAACTGAAGACAATGAAAAATTAATCTAAACTGAATGTAACTAAGTTTTCATAGAAACAACAGAACCATTCAGACATTATCATCTTTAACAGATGTTTGTTGACTGTTTTCATTTACAAAATTACCTGTCATGTTTTACTAGTTCCTCTAGGCCCTGGCTGTCTCTCCGAGTTAATAAAATGCTCCCCATATAAATAGGATATTAAAGATCCTTCTCCCGCAGTCATAATATTTAATTGGAAGGATTGAGGTAAGAAGGACTGTTAGAAGATCAGCTCGGCTATTGATTTCAGTTCAATACTTTAACTACAGAAGAAACGTTCAGACCAGCCTGGCTGGTAAATGATAGAGTATTTTATTTTCCCCCATCTTCTGCTTTCCAGAACATCTGTTTTGAGGCGAAGTGACATTTGTCATTCCTGGAAAGTCATTTACTGCAGAACAATCTCAACTTTCTGACTGTAAAATAAGAATTTGCAAGGGAAGCACAGAGCCTGGAAGAGAGACTTTTTGCACAAATGGGTTTCCCAGCTTCAGTCAGAAACCAGGCCTTGGAACAGATTCAGCTAGGAGGGGAACACTTCTATGCACACATTTTTCGGCAAAGTAGCTAACTGTGTGCCATCACCACCCTGGTCCTCTGCTGCTCAGTAGAGTGTTGATGCTTACATACATACTAATGATTCATTACCTTTGTGGTGTGCTTTGAGGGCATCATTGGAATTAGAGGTGTCAAATATCCCTTATCTTGAAAGGTAAGATCTCTTCTACCAGAACCACTTCCATTGTGTAAAGAGTGGAGGTTCTGAACCAGCGGCCCTGTGGTTTCTGGACAAAGGCCAGCGCAATTAAGCAACCACCACATCTTGATCTTAGTCATGAGGGATGGGACTCCAGAGGGAATTTCCATTTCAGATTTTTCATTTTCGGTTCCTTATGAAATTCGTATCTTGTTTCGGTTTTGGATTTTTCCCTTTTGGATCCTTGTCTACCATTGAACTCAATGAGGACAAGCCACCATGAAAAAACCTGAAACTGGCACAAGGCAAAAAACCTGAAACAAAGTCAACGTAAAAGAACCAAAATAATCCCCAAATTTTGGATTAATCTGAAATGGCCATTTGGGGGCAATTTCAGTTCTCTCCAAAACCAAAATTCCCATCCCTGTTAGTCATGAAGCTGCCTTGTAGGGCCCTCTGTTTTGGCTAGACCAAGATGTGAAATGAACATATCCACTTTAAACTAGAGGTGTGCACCAGGGGCCCATGTCATTTTCGTTTTCATTTTTAAATTTTTGTTATTTAAATCTTTCATTTTTTCTTTTCAAAAATATCGAATTGTTGTTCTTGTTTTTGCTTTCGTTTTCCATTTGTTTCAATGGAAAACACATTTTTGGCTGTAACATTTTTGTTTTTCATTATATTTGACTGAAATATGGAGGCTGTGTACCTAACATGGAAGGCATTATGTGTACTAAGTTACAAAAATATTGGATAATGGAATCCAATTTTATAAGCAGTTGAATTGTATTATTTTGCAAAAATCTTCATATACATTCCTAGGTGTAACTTCTTTGCCTCACATTGAATGTACATGAAACTTGGCATGTTTATACCTATTCCTATATTTATTATCTCTGCCAACGTTCAGAAGGATTGGATAAAGGGTACTGGTGGTATAAGCAAGTAACTTATAAATGTATGTCTGACTGTAACATCTTTGTAGTCCAACCAGTGCACATGAAATATGGCAGGGCTGTATATAACACTTTCACAACTCTGCCAAATATCAGAAAAATGTGATAAAGGGTCCCAATTTTATATGCCTGCACAGCATATGCAGAGAAGGAGCCTATGCCAGGGATTCTCTTACGTGTCACTGTGGTATAAGATCTGTTTGTGATGTCAATTGGCCAGCAGAAATGTCAACCAAATATCCACATTCTTTGCTGTGACCATCCCAACATCTCTCCCCCACTTACTGGGAACTCAGAAGCATCTGTTTAGGAAAGAGCCAATAGAGATTCTCTTATGTCCTCTGTCACAGTGCTACTGGATGCAATTGTGCTGATAATTGGCCAGCCTGGATGTGTAAACTGTCTCCTGACTTTTGAGATGCTATCCCCAAAGTCTCAGTTATGTCCCTTCTATGCCCGCCTCAGGGCCGCCCCCTATGCCCGCCTCAAAGCCACTACCAATTGGTCCTGTAAAGCTGGAAGCATGCAGTAATCGGCCAGTGAATGTGTCTGTCAGTCTTTTGGGTTGCTCCACATCCTCCCTCTTGCCTCCCTCCCTCCCCCTGCCATGCCAGGTGCCTGCCTCTGACTGGCACTGCATGTGCTGCTATTTATCTGAATAATGGTCTTCAAGGGGACAACTTCAGTTGCTTATAAAATTGGGTCCCTTTATCAAATTGACCAGTAGTTTGGCAGAGATGACAGGGAAGGTATACGATACATTCCTGCCAAATATTCTCCAAAGAGGATGGAATATAAACATGTTACAGCTGGAAATGTATTTTCAAGTTAATGTCTTATACCATCAGGATCCTTTATCCAATCTTTCTGAAAATTGGCAGAAGAGTGTGTATGGAGCTTTTGTTAATATCACAACATTCAATTGCTTCCTAAATTGGTTCCCTTTATCTACTCCTTTTGAAACTTGGTACACATAGCGTCCTATTTTGGGGGCACAACCTCCCCAAATGTCATCAGAATTGAATATGAAACAAAAAGGGTATAGCCAGAAATACGTTTTTCGGTGTTTTCCCCTTATCTCAAAAACAAAATGTCATTTTCGTTTCTATTTTCATTATTATTACTTGTCATTTCATTATTGCAATAGCGATAATGAAAATGACAATTTTCATTATTGTTATTTTAATAACGAAAATGACATGCACACCCCTACTTTAAACCAAATAAAGTGGAGCAGATATTTATCCTGCTTCATTCAGACATTTTGCTTTATGGCTGATCAGTTTAATATGATTTTACTGAGCATGCACAATAGCTCAATAGTGCCAAAATCAAGTAACAAAAGAATCAGAAGAACTGGTGCAGAATCTTCTCTTATAATGCCAGAACCAGAGGACGATTTATGAAACTAACTGGCAGGAGATTTAAAACCAATGAAAGGAAGTCCTTTTCACTCAAAGTACAATTAACTTGTGGAACTTGCTGCCAGGGGACATTGTTAGGGCCAATAACTTAACTGGTTTTTAAAAGGGACTGGATAATTTTTTAGAGGATGGGTCCATAAATGGCTACTAGTCAGACTGATTGGGTGAACATAACCTCTGGCTGTTGGGAGGTGGGAGTAAATAGCGGGGTATGGACCCCTCCATTGTGACTTGTTGTGTGCTTCTCTGACGTGACTGACTGTGGTCTCTGTTGGAGACAGGATGCTGGGCTATGTGGACCATTGGCCTCAATGAGTATGCACTCTAAAGCAAACTAAGCAAAATAAAAAGTAAAACACACAGATATGAGAATATCTCTTTGTTCCACCATTAGCCATACCCATAAGACTTCTGACTGGTGCCTTGCCTGGATAGAACTCTACCCAGTGGAAACGGGAAACTGAATGGGCTATTTCTAGTCCCCGTTCTCACTTGAACCCAATTTTGTTCTGCCCTGCTCCTATTACGATCCCATCCCTTGTTTTTGAAATGCTGAGCTGGCAATTCCATCAACACAGAAACAGCTGTTTTAAAGTTAGCACGACCCGTGAGGTATAAAAAGCTCATCATCCTTTCTGACATATGGGCCTCCCCAACCTGTCCCAGAGACTCCTCATCCCCTACCCAGAAACCTCTGGCCTCTTTGCTTCTCCCACCCACCTGTACCTTCTTACCTCCACAACCTCCCCTCTCACTTTTCTTAGAGGTCACCCCAACCTCCCTGCCCATAAAAAATCTAAGGCCAACCCTGAATAAAAGATATCCTTTGCTGCTCAGAACATCACAAGATAGATGAAGATTAGTATTGGAATATTCTGGTCCAAAAGAGAACAGTGAACTAAAATAGCCCAGGATCAGATCTGTTGCAAAATGATTTGCCAGTTATCATCTCAAAGAAAGACAGGTTCAAATCACAGAATGCCCTTCCTTCTTTTATAATCAAGGAAGCACAAATCAAAGGTTTTTATAGAAGTCTGACTCCAGAACAGCGATAAGTTCAAATGGTCACTTTTGTTCTTACTTGCATGATAATCGATCTACCATTTATAAATAATTGGTTGGACCATTCAGCATCACATGCCATATGATTAAAGCAAAGCCAATAATAACCTAATGATTTTGCTAAAATAGGGTATTCGGGTGGGAAATAATTTGTCTTGAAGGTGAAATTCAATTCTGACAAATCGCATTAAGTTGTCAGAAACCTGCACAAAAGGATACCAATCAATAGCCACGTCCATGTGGGCTTGAAAAATCCTTTTGCACTTCACATCTTCTTAACTGACTTTCTGAACTGTTAGGTCAAACAGGGTGGGAAAAGTGTGACAAATGTGGATTGCCAACTTTTCTGAAGTTCTGTCCCTGCAGCAAATTTTCTCACTTTCGGTATTTTCAAACGTGACACCACCGCCCATGGCCACGGTTACTTTGGCATGGCCACTGGTGGTGGTGTCACATCTGCTCCCGCCCACCAGATGTTCACGTCAATGGGCAGGAGCAAAGTACACCCTGGACCATGGCAGGGCTAACTCGGGATGCGGGCTGGGCTCCCTGCCAGAGAACATCCTGGGTTAAGCCATGCCATAGTCCAGGGAAACCTACCCTGGACGGTGGCAAAGCGGGCCATCACATCTGATGGCCCGATCTACCTAACCCCACCCGGTAGCTGGAGTAGTTCTGGGCGTGTGCAGTGGCTTCATAGGCCGCCGCACCTGCCCATCAGGGAGGAGGCGGGGCTGCGCTGAGGAGCATGCGGGGTGGGGCCATGCGGACCCATGTCTGCAAATCCCCTCCCCTCTCCCTGTCCCCTTCTCAGCCCTGGCCGCTGGAACGTTTGTTCGGCGGTCGGGCAGACTCCTACCCAGGGGTGAGGGCTCTCCCCTCGGGCAGGATTTAAGTGTGGCAGCTCAATGGGCCATCATGTATGAAAATAACCCTTGTCAGTGGTTTCTCCATCCATTTCCTCTTACTTGATCAAGTTGGGCAGAATCTTGTCTCTACTTGGAACCAACACAGCAGTCACAATTATTCTCCCTGGGACATTATCCCCCAGTCAGCCCTAAGTGACATCTTCATTACAGTCGCACTTGTAGTACACAGATGGTTCAGAAACTAGTATACCTCCCAACATTTTCATTGGCCAAAGAGGGACAAACCACACCCCCTCAGCCAACAAGCTCCACCCCTCATTGAATATGCTCCGCTCCCTCATGTGCTTACAGACACAGCCCTCCCAACCTTCCGTACGCCTGGAGGAGGACAGAAGATATACTGCTTCTCATTCCACTTTATTTCTCGTCATCCTATCATCTCCCCATTTCCCACTCAAGTGCTTTTCCAGGGAGGAGGTTCCTGAGGCTTGAATACCAGTTTTTCCCCCCTTACCTTCTTCTACTGAAAATGCAACTTTGACCCCCCTTTCCCCTGAAAGAGGGACTTTGGGATTCAGTACCCAAAAAGTGACTGTCCCTCCAAAATAGATACACGACTAGGAGCTAGCTTGTATCAAGACATGGACTCTTTTCTGTTTTCCACTACAGTACGCCTGTGAGAACTTGAGTAAATCATCCCCTACCCCCCATGCTCGGTTTTCCATTTGTAAAACGGGAATGTTAGTATTTTCCCACCTCCCAGGAATATTGTGAGGCAGACCGCATTAAAGATGCGGAGGCACTCCAATACTAAAATAACGAGTCTGGTTTAAGCACCATAGATAGAATGGGTCAGAAAGCCCTAGGAGGACACTGATCATCACCGAAGTATATCTGTGTTAATCGAATCCATCAGAATTTCTTATCCATTTGGAACTCAGAGGTGGGGAAGCTCCAGTCCATGGTCTCCAGCCTTTGTTTCTATTTGGCTCCCTTCCAGTACCTGGAACTGGCCTGCGGATCCAGTCCCTACCCACAAGAGCTATGGGGAAAGGATCAGAGAGGAGGGCATGCACTCAAGGACAGGGGATGGATCCATGATCTGGATCCTTCCCTTCCTTGTCCCATCCTGAGCATACTCCTTAAATCCCCCCCTCCCGCCCCAAACTAGTGGTCCATGGGAGAGAAAAGGTCCCCCGCCCCTGATTTAGATTGTGAGAGTGCTCTACTGAAGACAAGACTAGGGTTAGGCCAGGTTAGACGTGTCCAACCTGATCTGGAGAAAACTGATCAGGAGAAAATTGCACCGGATTCAACCAAGACTCATCCATTGTCTTTTTGGGTTTGAGTCTAACTCTTCTTCATAGCATCAGAAGCTTGTGATCTTTCTGCACAGCTACGTAGGGGACTCATGTCTCCGAAGCTGCTCGTTTTTTTCACCATCATCAAACTCACTTTGAAGTTGAAAGGAGAATGGTGTCATTCTAAAGAGTTCTTAGAGAATCCGACTGACCCAGATACAGGAGAATATGTGCACCCTGTCAGGAGACGTGGGAATGCAGAGAACTCTAATTATCATCCTCCCTAGATGTTAAAATGGCCTTGACATTGATGTTAAAAGTATATTGTCTGCTGCTCCTCCGCACTACTTTCCTCGCAGGAACACAATTAAATCAGTGATGGATGAGGTGCCTTCACTATGTATTTGGCCTGGTTTCATATGATGGCAGAGGCACAATATGAAACTCTGTCTAAAAATGTAGAAGGGGTAATAAGAAACCTTCACGAATAACTATACAACAACTCAAAGGAAAAACATCCTGGTTTTCAAACCGTACAGGTGACAAATGGAAGCTGGCAGGGGAGACAGCTAGGTTTGATTTTTTCCCCTTCTGCTAGGCAAAAGGAAAACAATTGAAGCGTCGATTTAAAGTTACTAGTTTTTCTCTAAGGCACTGGTCCCCAAACAACGCTTCACAAAAACACATTGGCTCACGTTACCCTTCCATTTTGCTTGTGACAGCTCTGTAAGCTAATGCAAAATATGGAGAGGGAGGAAGTGCAAAGTGCAGTGTCATTATAGGTGTGTCGGGGGGAGGGGGTGGGACAGAGGGACTGCATTCCCCTGAACTTTCAGAGCAGGGGGGACATGAATGTGAAAATCTGAGATTGTGCTGTTGGTTTTTAGGACCTTGAACGGCATAGGCTATGGCTATATTTGGGACCCGTTCCTAGGACTGAAGCGGCAACTCCTTTTTCCTCATCGATATTTCATTCCGCCATTTCGGAATGGCCCATGACTTCCCGCAGATTTTCCGCCAACGTTTTGCTAATTCCGTACCCTTTGCTTTGTGACATCGGAATAATCCCGGAATGTTTTGGAATAATCTCGGAAAGTGTCGGAAGAAGAAACACTGTTCCACTACTTTCACTCCGTGACCGTATGTTGGAAAGTGCCGGCGGAAATTGCGGAAGATCGCAGAAAAAAGTAGCAGAATGAATGTCTCTATCACACCTTGCCGCTCATTGCGGAAGAGTTCTTTCTGTCGGAAACAGCTACCGCAGTGGCTTACCGTTTGAGTCCCACCTGTTTCTAAAACCTCACCCTGGTGGCTATCTGCACTCAGATACAATGCGCTGTTTGGGGATTCCACCATTGCTCCTTAAGTCAGCGGGCGATCAGGCCTTTGCAGTGGCAGGCCCCTCAGTGTGGAACTCCTCTCTCCAGATCTTCGTTTGACTTCATCCTTCCTCACCTTTAAAAAGCACCTGAAGACTTATTTATTCTCCAGGTGCTTTCAGAGGATCCACTGCTTTAATTATTTTCTCCTGCCCCCCTTTACCTTCCCCTTTTAAGCAGTTTTACATGGATTTTATATGAATTTTCTGGTGTTTTATTATTGTATTTTATACATTGTGAATTACTCCAAGTGCCATTTGGCATAGAAGAAGCAGAATACAAATAAAATGTATGATGATTATTACTACAATTTCTCCCCGCCTGCCACAAAATTTGTGAGCCCCAGAAAAGAAGCTTTCAGTGTTAAGTACTTCAGTGGCAGGGAAGGAGCATGAGGGGAAGAGTGTTTGACTAAACCTTCCATTCTTTAATGGGCAAATTGAATTATTTAATTTGCAAAACTAAAGGTTTTTGGGTGAGGAGATACTTTCTCACTGGGACTTCAGAAAGGAGGTGGAAACATACCCTTGGGGCAGAGTGAGTGTGTCTCTCCTTGCTGAGAGAAACAAAGGGAGAGTTTGCCTAGTCTCAGGACCAGAGCTGAAACAGGTACCCACAAAATCAGGCATGCTAGTTGAATTCATGGTACCCGTTTCGAATGGAAAATGTCTGGTATTTTTCGGTACCCAAATGCTATCCAATTGGGTACTCAAAATACCAACATACTGAAATTCCGTTTTCATCCACAATTTTTTTAAAAAAACAACTTTTAGTCCCAGATTTCAGAAAATGTGTGGGTACTTTTTTGGTTTTCCAGGTACTTCGCCAAGGATCCATCCTCTGTCCCCAAGCTCATGCCCTTATATCTACTGCCTTTCCCCTAAGCCAGTGTCGTGTAGTGGATAAGGTGCTAAACTTGGTGCTGGGAAATCAGGGTTTGAATCCTGTTCTAGCCATGAACTCACTGGCCTTGGGCAAGTCACAACCTTGGGGGTGGCCGTGGGCAAGTCACAATCGCTCAGCCTCAGTTTCCCTTTCTGTAAAATGGGAATGTGTGTGTCTGTCTCTCCCTGTCCATCTCTATGTGGTTTTAGATGAGATATCTGTCCACGTGGGGGAGATCTTGGCTGAATACGGGTGTGTGGGGGCTCCCATGTACTGCCCACCCAGTCCATGCACAGAGCACTTCAGTAAAAGCCGGAGTGCCCCATGTAAGGATGGGGAGGGTTGTGCCCGGGGCTGCCCATTTGAAGCACTCCACAACACATGGCACCCACACACCCGCCCCCTGCCCCGATCATGGACCTCCTACCTTGTCTCATTTAAAAACACCATTAGATTGTAAGCCCACTGGACCGGGGTCTGTCTCCAAAATTCTGTGATTATAAAGCACTGTGTATGCCTAGTACTGCTATAAAAATTATTCATAGTAGTAGTACTCGAATGATATTCGGGTACTGATTTTGATACTCAAAATGGTATCCCAAAATGTGGGTATTATCCAAGGGTACCTAATCAGTGGGTACTCATTTCATGTCTCCACAGGACATTATGGACAAATCCTCCACCCACTGAAGCTCCATTGACTTTAATGGATGAAGGCCTCGTCCCAAAGTTATGTCGCCAGTGAGGAGGGGGAGCGCATGCTTCGGAAGCATCAAGAAAAAGATTAAAATGCACCCAGTGTTGTGCTGGTGAGGCAAAGGCAACATCTGGGTAATCAGGTGGGAGGTGCAGGGCCGGCATGCTGTAACCCTGCTTACTCCAATCACTGGACGGTGGAGGACATAAACGGATCCATCCCATAAAACACAGTGCTTGGGGTGGGGAAATGGGAACAAACAGTCCAGATCACGTAACTTGGCCAAGGATCCCTCTTCTGTCCTCAACTCATGCCCTCATATCTGCTCCCGTCCCCATGAGCGTGCACGTTAAGGGTAGGGGCTGGGTCAGCGCAGCCCAGGAACGGAAAAGAAACTAAAACCAACCATGATCAATATTTGACCCAGGGTCTGGGGAGTCCCCACCTCTGCTGTGCTGACCCTTTGCTCTTTTTGATGAAGGTGAACAGCTTAACCGCGTTACCAATTCGAGACTCCAGAGGTCACCCTAACAGCTTCCAATAGATTGCAACATGCTAAGCGAATGGGTCACTAATCAAATCAATTTCTGGGAGGAAATTGATTTGGAATTGAAAAGGAAGGCTGAGATGAGTGGGATTGGTATTGTTAGACTGGAACATCAAGTTGATGAATAACGGTCATTATACCCTGTACAACAGGGAGGAATAAAGCTCATATTCTCTCCGCAAACAATCAAGTCTAACAGGAAAGAAATACAGATTGGGGCACATGCAAGTGGGAAGACAGTGTCTCCACAAATTAAAGGGACTGGCAGATTGGTTTACTTTGTATACACAAGGAGTGTCACTGAAGGGCACTTTCTATGTGACATTGGGCAAACTGCTTCGTCTCCCAGGCCACAGTTCTCTATCTATAAAATGAAGGCCCTTGTACGTAGCAGGATGTGGTAAATAATATACAGAGGATGGTGAGGTGACTATTATGTACTAAGGTAGCCAGGGTCAATGAAGTACCCCAGAAAGAAGGATACTTAGCAGCATTAGTACTATCAACTTTCAAAAGAGATCTGTCAAGACGCGGGTCTGAACCCTCCATTCCAGGATTCTTGGAGCAGTGGCCGGGCTTGCGGCATCACTTCTTCACCTTGTTTCAGGCCCAGACACTCCCCTCCTGACCCTGCCCTGGCCACGCCCCTCTTGTCTGTCGCAGCCCCCGATACGTCTCCCAGCATCCTGGTTGGCTACTTGCTTAATATAAGCAGGGTTCCTAGTTTTCTCTTTGTATCCGAAAACCAGAGAAAAACAGAGATTTTGCCTTTTCCCAGAGAATTTCACAGCAAATGGCAAAACCGTACCGCTTTGGGAGGAGGACACAGCGAGCGCGGGGCTGCGAGAACGTAGAGTGGGGCTGAGGGGAAGCAAACCAAAGGCATGTCCTGTGGAGGAGCAGGGGCTCAGAATTTGGAGGGGCACCACTGACCTCCTGTGGGTTGAGGGCGCAGGAGAACTATGAATTGGGGTGGTCAGGTCTTCTGGACCTTGGGAAGAAGGGATAGGAAGTGGGCCTAATTGGGCTCATACCAGCTTCCATAAGTGCCAGTCTTTATATGGGCCCCCTTTCTGGTTGGCAGAGCAGTTGTAGGGCAGTGGAGGGGAAGGAACCTAAAGACATGTGCTGGGGGAGGGGGGGCTCTGAATTTGGAGGGGTGACACAGACCATGATTTTGGGTTTTTTTTTAGACTGTTGGTGGGACAGATAGCTGCAAAATTGCATCAAAGGGTACTTTCAGACATGATGCTAACCACCCTTGGTGGTTATTTATGCATGTTGCAGGGCTGCATAGGGCACCAATACAGCCCTGCAACATGCATAAATAACCACCAAGGGTGGTTAGCGTCATATCTGAAAGTACCCAAAATGAAAACATTACAATAAAATGTAGTGTTGTAACTCATAATCTATATATACTGTGGTAAGGGAAAGTCAACTAGCATTTACATTTAATCACAGAAAAACAGATTTTGGGTTTTGTAATAAGGGGATGGTTGGTTTTTTTTGCGGAAAACCAATTTTTTGTTGCGGAAAACTAAGAACCCTGCATATAAGGCAGGTCCACCACTACAGGAAGCTGGGTGGAACATTGAACCTGTCTTTAGGGGCTGAAACAAGGTTTCTAAAAAATGAGAAATCTCATTGAAATCCCGGTTTCATCTCTGAATGAACTGAGAACCTCTCGATGCCTGACTGAATTCTTGGATGAAAATGTAAAATAATAGTAATAATAATCATAAAAATGAATTTTGCATGCACAAAATGACTGCCGGGCTGGTTTGTGCATGTGCCAAATGGCCACCACCCTTAACCAAAATGTCAGCAATAGTTTTGCTACCATTTTGGTTAAGGATGCTGGTTATTTTCCACATACGCATGATATTTTAATTATTTATCATTTTGCCTGAGAATTCGGTGGGACGTTAGGAAATCAATCCTTGTTCCCGAAATTAGAAGAATTCTCGCGAGCAGCAAAATTGCTGCTTACTTCAGCCCCGTCTCCCTTCTGACCTGTCTTGTGTGCCTCTTGTGCCTTGCTGCCATGCTTTGTTGTCTGCTCTCCTTTTTGCAGAGCCTTGTGCCTTGACCTGCCTTGAACCTGGACCCCTATTCTGACCTCCCCACTTTCCTGCCCTGAACCCACCCACATCCCAAACTCTGATCCTTCAAGGATCTGTGCTCCTAAAGCACATCTGAAAGTCTCTTCTAAAAGCTTCTGTTATAACAGCTCTGTGTTGAAACTACCCCTGATGAACACTGCCACCTGACCTATGGAAGAAGACAGGACAGTGCTCATCTGCATATATTTGCATGTGTTGTGATATGTATATGTATGCAAAATTAAAATAGCCCATTGCTTAATATTAAAACTGGAGCAGCAACAAAACAGCCAACTAACAATCTAAACCAGCAAAACCAGGCATCCCGGCTGAAAACCACTCAGGTGGCAGTCTAGAAAAACAAGATATTTGTTTTGAATACTGAACTCGATGAATTTGGAATATTTGTATTGAGTTTGATGAACAGGATGCAGAGCTCTATTTATTTCCTACTTTGTTTGTGAGAACAAATATTTGTTTTGGCAACTTTCTTTGGTTCGTTTCAGCATTTTGGTTACTTTGGTGGTACCGCTAAATAGTACCGTTGGAGTAACCAAAGTTAACAAAACAATGTTAACAAATAAGCCAAACTAATTAAAGTGATCGAAGTAAAATAACCAAATTAAATATATGTGAACTATCCAAAGATTTATTTGGATATTTATTTGTTTAATAAAACAAATGCATATCAATAAACAAATGTTTAAATGAATATCTGAATAAGCTTTGTGAATATGAAGTGGGAGAGTTGGTTTCAGCCCTAGTGTTAATCCTACTCTTGAAGAGCAAGATTCAAGGTTCGCTTAAGTCAATGGAAGGATTTCCATCAATTTGAGATAGACCTCACACACACATACACGGACCTGTATTCCCTGTGTTTTCTCCACTGCCACCAATGGGAAAACCACAATGAACATGGGTCCCTGCACATAGCTGATTTTTCTTTATTTCCTCCTTTTCAGGGTTTACCTCTTCTCACCACCACCACAGATGTAACACATTTCTGGAAGAGAGTTGTTTTTACAGGGAGTGAAAGACATATAGGGTACTTTCAGACGATACGGGGCCCTTTGGCCCCGTACCGGCACCACCGGCTTCGTTCCCCGCCGGGGTCACCCCTGAACGGCCCAACTGACGTGCCGGGGGGATCCCGGTGGGGAAAGTGGGAGGGGCCGGGGCCGCGCGGCGCAACGTGCGGCCGCACGGCCCCGCCCCCTCCATGCACCCCGCCGCCCGCCCTCCGAGGAGACGGGCGGGCGGCGGGGCCAATGCGGCCGCCGCGGCCGGCCGATCGTGTCACGGCCCGGGATCCCACCGGGGATCCCGGGCCGTGGCACGCGGCCAGACGTTACTTTTCGTTGGCCACGGCCCGCGGTCCATTTGACCACGCTTCCCGGGACCTTCCCCCGGCTAGCCCGGGAAGTGTGGTTCAAATTGACCCCATGTGCCGATTGACCGTGGCCAACATCTGGCGGCCGCCAAACAAACGTACGGGACACGGTGACCCCAGGTGGGTATTCACCGTGGTTCACCGTGTCAACGTCACGTCTGAAGACACCCATAGTTTCAAATAATTCTTCCCTATTTCCACGAAGATATTGACTCTTAAAAATAGCAACTAGATATAAAAGGATACCCCTGAAGCTGGCAGCCTCTCCTAGTGCCAGCTCTAGGGGCATTCTTTATTATCTAGTTGTTTGCCTGCAAGACTGATTTTCAGCTCGGCAAAACCTGTGGTCATTTCTAAGAGGCTAGGTTGATGTAATCTGACAGTTTTCCAACTACTTACAACATTCAAAGAGATTTTAATTGAACAATGTATTCGTTCAAGGCCATTACCATGGAATCCACTTAGGTAGAACTTGCATAACTTGAATTTCTGAGTAAGATTAATCAATTTGTTTTCCCCAGCCCCAGGTCTACGGGGATGTATTGCTTCTTGATCTGGATAAGTCAAGTTCTGAATCCAGATAATGCAATTTTTAAAAAGGTGCATTCTTAAGGTCTGCTTAAGAAGAATCTCTGATAAGTCAAACATGTTTACATTGCCAGAGAAATTTGACTTAAGCAGATTCTGCTATAATTCATCTCTTCCCAGGGAGTTTTTCCCAGTAACGGTTTTTGTCTCTTCCTTGCACTTTTTTTTTTTGTGTGGAAAGCACAGGTTTTATTTTCACCATCTTGAGATTCAATATCAACTGAACAACTCAAGGCAAAGTGCAATTGTCTGGTGCCTGATTTATGGGGATCGGGGCTTGGATCCAGAAACTGGAAGGAGCCCCATAAAAACTCTTCATGGGCCGCATTTGTCCCCCAGGCCTGAAGTTCCCAATCGCTGGGTTAGGTTATTATATTCAGTTACATTGTTTCAGCACTATTTAGCACTATTGTGGATATACAACAAGCTGAGCTAATCAAAATATCCAAAGCGGATATCCAAAAGAAGCAGGACAAGTACCTGCTCTGTCAGATTTGATTAAAAGTGGCTGAATTTGGTGGATAGGATAATATATTCACTTTGAATATTCATTTCACCTCTGCCTACAAATATCCAACTCATATCCCACAACCATAAGAGATTTTCTGCTTTATTTGGTTATCTGGTTACTTCATATTGGCTAACGTGCATATGTAATATCTGTTTTGGATACTTTGGTTCAGTTGTTTGGTTATAATGTTCCCATTAGAGCTATCTAAGAAAGCAGGAATCAAGGAGTGGCTATTATCTGCTTTGGTGAAAATGGTTTGATGTAGGCAAATTTAATGAATAAAATATTCTCCACTGATATTAGTTTCAGTTTTAATCAAATTTCTTTTTGGAATACATCTTAGCAATTATGAAACAAATATTTAAAGTGAATATATTTATCCATCAAATTTGGCAGCTTCAAACCAAATCCAATGGAGTGGATATTTTTCTTGCCTTGCTTGAATATCTGCTTTGGATATTTTGGCTTCCAGCCAATTTGATTTCCAAATAGTGCCAAAATGAAGTCACCAAATAGCCAGATATCTGAGTAGCCTTCTTGGATGTGGATATTATTTGGCTGACTATCTCTGTAGGCTAATAATATCCAGGAATACAAAATTGCCTATTCATTTCACCACTACATCTTAACTCTATGTCTTAAGTTTCTGGCTATTTTTCCACTAAGTTGATTAATGTCATCACTTGAGAAATAGTATTTTCCAACATGTTGGTTCACCAAGAATATTGCTTTCTTTACTGGAAATGTGGAAAAGCCTTTGGGACTAAAAAGCAGGCATAATTAAAGAATTCCATCATTATCCAAGGGACTAATAAGTGGGAGGGAGGGCATGGTCCTTAGGTACTCTAAGCTGTTCCAACCAACTCTTTTTCTATTTGTTATAGAGGAATTTTTCATGCCGATTACAAACATTACAAAATTCCTATATCCGTTGCACAGCGATGAACATTTTAACACTGCCATATGAAATTGTTCCGTACAAGAGGAAGAGATGTAACCAGCGTCATTCTTGTTTGCTGCTTGATCAAGAATGCTTTGGTTGGCAAGGCGCTCTGCTCCAGTGCGAGAGAATGGCGTTATTAATGCACTATTCTCATTAGAAATGGCTGAAATTGAAATGGATTCCGTAGCTGAGGTCACTCAGACCTCATGGCAGACTCCTTATTGAATTTCTACTGCTCTGATTATAAAGAGTGCGCACTCATTAATATGTAGCGCGAGTCCATTAATTTGTAGTGTGGAAACTAAAAGTCAATGGAGTGCTACTTAAAACCACTTTTTGGAATAATGATAATCCTGCACGCAGTTTTATGCAGGCAAGGAGGGAAAATGGGGGTACTTGGAAGAGCTGGAGGGGGAAGGGAAATATTCCATTTGCTGAGTCACATCTCAGAGAGGAGCAAAGAAATGAGGAAATACAGACTAGACTAGAAGCTTCCATTCTTTGCAACACAGCCTCCCCTCCGCTTAGCCATGGCACTTGACATCCTGCAGTTGGTTCCCCTCCCCATGGCCATGGCACTTGACATCCCCCAAAACACACTACACCCCCCCATCCCTTTATCACTCTTCTGCTGCCCATTCTCCTTTCCCTGACCTCTCTTATATTGTGTGGGTCATATATTATTAATAATTTATAAAGCACTTCCAGTGTTCTAAATGCTTTACAATACTTGCCTAGCTCACCATCGCAATAACCCGTGAAGTAGGTCATTATTATGCCCATTTTACAGTTGGGATACTGAGGCCAAGAGACAGTGACTTGCCCAAGACCACCCAATGAGTTCATGGCTAAGATGGGATTTGAACCCTTCTCTCAGGGCCAAAACCAGCACCTTATCCAGTAGGAAACACTAGATCATACAAAAAATGCCATATAGCTGTACTGTGGAGAAAGACAGAGTGGATGGTTTCCTCCTTGTATTTACAATGTGAAATAACAAATATCTCTGAAGCCTCTCCAAGGTTCTGTAAACAAGGTTCTGAAATAAAAAAATCAATACAAGAAGTCAGAAAATGGGGACAAAAAAGGTATTTCAGTACATTGGGTAGCGCAGGAGACACTAAAGAGGTACTGATTAGTACCCAATGTTACCAGGTTGGGTTGGGTACCACAATTTCAATGGCTATACCCATTTTTATGGGTACTCGTTTCAGCTCTAGCCACAACCAAACCGAATATTCTCACAACCCCTTATTTGGCTATTTTCGCTGAGTTAGTCTTGCTTTGCTGTATATCTAGTTTGGATATTTTGGTTTTGGGGTTATATTTATTCAGTCATTTTGGTATTTGAATTACTTCAGTTTGGCACTATTACAGTAGGTAATACCCAGAATAAAACAACTAAACCAAAATAGCCAAAATAAATAAATTAACTCAGCGGAAATAGCCAAATAAGGGGTTGTGAGAATATTCGGTTTGGTTGTGGCTAGAGCTGAAACGAGTACCCATAAAAATGGGTATAGCCATTGAAATTGTGGTACCCAACCCAACCTGGTAACATTGGGTACTAATCGGTACCTCTGTAGTGTCTCCTGCGCTACCCAATGTACTGAAATACCATTTTTGTCCCCATTTTCTGACTTCTTGTATTGATTTTTTTATTTCTTGTCCTGAATTGTTTACTGATTTACTAATAGGGAAAATGGTAAATCAATAACTGGGTAAAGGTAATACCCAGTATGTTCGAGTAACCATGTAATCAGGCGATAGGGAGTCAGGTAGCCTGGTGGGTGTAGGACTGAAATAAAAAATCATGGTGAATGCTTTTTCTGTCAGAAACAGGTCATTCACCTTCATTCGTGTGACGTGGAAACTTACTGGCTTTTCCACTGTTCTCCATTTGTTGTTATTTTTTGCAAGCTGAGTAGAGCTTCTATAGGGCGGATCCCAAGCCTCACATGTGCCCCGCATGCACCCCCAGGAGCTGCAGAGATGCAAAAGTGCCAGCTAAGTGCCAGGGAAGTGTTGGACACTGCTGTAAAAGCGCCATAAAAGTGCTGTAAAACTGTTTTTAAATTCCCTCAAAGTCCCAGAAAGTGACGAAAAGAGACAAAAAATGATCAGAAAATTACCAAAAATGATGAAAAACTGCCAGAAAGTGACAAAATTGACAGGAAGTGATGAAAAATCCCAGGTGCCAATATCAACAATGGTGGAAGCACAGGATCACCGGAGACTGACCAGGTACCGACGAACACTCACAAGCGCTCCTGAAAGGTCAGTATTCCCTATGGAACGGGAAGACTTGCTCTCATCTCAGCCCTAGTCGGGTGCCCAAACCGGCACTCAAAATAAAAATTGCAGGTATTATCCACAGGTAGCAAATGAGCTACCTCCTTCAGCTCTAGTTGTGGCTATTTGGAGGACTATCCAAATGGGCGAATGATTTCTGTAAATACAAAACCTACTTTTTGCTTCAACTCTAAAAACAAATCCACCCTTTCCTCCAACTTCTCTCTCCAGGACTATTATTCCAGGCTGAAGGCAGCAATAAAACTCTTAAAGCAGACACTTTCTTAGGAGAGTCATTGTCTTGGAATTCTCTTACGGCAGACACTAGAGCGGGTATGAGATAAGCAACCTCAGTCATGTTAGTGAATACCAATGAGCATCTTATTTGTTCTGCTTTAGAAAGCTTTGCTTGGAGATCTTTCACCCGTTTACCACCTGCTCAATTTATCTCCTTTCACCACTGTGTAAGTTACAGAGGAAAGGAGAGTTGGGCAACAGTGTGTTGCCCTATTGCTGAACTCACCCATTTATGAGTTAAGGCAGATGTTTTGGCTTCTGAGATAAGTTTGAAAACATGCACACATCTTGGTTGTGCACATTTTATCCCTGTCTTTTCCACATCTTCTGAGGTGTAAGGCATCTATATAGTAGCTGCCAAAATGTCCCTATATACGCCAACCACCATAGGAAAATAAGAGCTGACTTTATGCAAACTTAGAGCTTTCCAGGACTTAATTTTGGGTGTGGTGGGCATTTCCAGGGTTCTGCTCCAGCAATTAAATTCAGAATGGGTGGGGTTGAGCCCTGAGAAATGTTTCCAGTAGGAGCGTGCACTCCAAAATGTGATCGACTGGGAAAACGCCGATATTGGCCATTTCAGGGTTGGAAATGAAAGCCAGAAAAAAATCTGGATGGTTTAATTGGATTTCATTAATGACTTTCCTGCTCCACCTCCTATTCTGGTCATAGATTAAATCACGAGAACTCCTGTCATATTCAGCTGTAGAGAGGTAGGGTGCTCTAATACTTGCAGTACTAGCTGGAAACTAGCATTTAGTGCTCTGCTACCACAAGCTCTAAGTCAGGGGGTGTGGTGTCTTGGAAGGGGGGGTGATTTCAGACGAGACGGGGTGGCATTCGCCCCGTCCCGGAATCACCCAAATGATTCCCTGCTGGGATCACTTCGGCACATCCAACAGATGTGGCGGCTGATCCTGGTGGGGAATCGGGGAATCGGGGATGGGGCGGGGCCATGCGGCACAACGTGCGGCTGCTTGGCCCCCCCATGCTCCCCCGCCGCCCGCCCTCTGGGCAGATGGGCGGGCGCCATGGCCAATACAGCCGCAGCGCTCGCCCGAATTGACCACGGCCTGGAATCCCGCCGGGGATTCCGGGCCATGGTTTCCGTCCAGACGAGATGGATCCCTTCATCGTGATGGGGAATCGCATTCACGTAAAGCAGGAAAACCATACAATAAGCCTTTACCAGGGTTCCCTTTACCGGGGCCCAGTAGATCAAAGGGCCCGTAAGCCCATCACCTTGGGGAAAACATGCAGGACAATACGTGGATGTTTGAGTTATTTAATCTTCTCTTGGTGAATATATCTCTTTACAGCACCCAGATCACACGAGATCTAACTGAGCCGGTCAGAAACAGTGTTTGGATGGAAACAAATTTCCAAAACACCAAGATGGTGCCTAGAAGAAGTGAATGAGACTGTGTAGGGTGGGACGAGATTAGGGCCCATGTTGTGTTTCAACACATGCGTTGGGGAAAAGATCTTCTATATGAGTGCAGGATGTCCCACCACACATGCACAAAAATGGCACTGCAGAAGGGAGGGGAAAACAGAACAGATGTTGGCTCCCTCTACCCCACAATCAGAATGGATCAGTAGAGATTCGGCATGGTGCGCACAACTATTAGTGCTTTAGAAATGATTATTGGTAGTAGTGCCTTTGCCGCACCAGATCGCCACAGGCTGCGCCATCTCTGAGGAGATGGAACAGCAGATTGATCTCAGCCCTCGGATGGATCCATACCATCAATCCATGACCAGGACCTTTCCCTTTCTTCCCCCATCTTGAATGCACCCCTTAAAGCACCCTCACCTCTAACCCCTGTCCAGCTCATGGAGCTCATACTAATTTTCAAAGTGGGTTCCATGAGGGAAAATGTTCCGCACCCCTGCCCTAAACGTACAGAAACACAGGTAGAGGCTTGTCCAACCAGTTTTTGGTAAGCATCTAAGGAAAGAGATTCTTCCGCCACCTTCCCAGGCAGCCTATTTGATTGCCCACCTGTTCTTGATTTTACCCAAAATGGTGCTTTGGGGCCTGCGCACACAATCCAAAAAAGGTGGAAGTTATATAGTGTGTGTTTAAAAAAGGAATTGTTTTGTGCAAAATGAAGCTATATAATCTCACCCTGGCGTTCACAAATTAGTTATTATTGAGTTGATGTCTCAACTCAGAATGGATATAAATAAAGTTGGACTATTATTGCCTGATTGCACAATCCTATTCAATTTCATACGTGCTGGACAAAGTGTTATTTACATACTAATGAAAGAAAAGCAGCGATCAGAGTCCATGCAACCTAACTGGAATTCAGGGCTCACATAGCTGGGAGGAATTCAACTCTTTCAACATGCTGGGTTATTATGTGTGATGGCCAAATCTCAAAAGCTTTTGAGCACTTTGTTTGGATAAGCACCAAAAGAGCTCTGGTGCTTTTTCCAAACTAGCCCAAACCTGCTGAACGAGAAAAATTGCAGCAGAAGGTCTCCCAATAACAGGCTTTCTTGTGAGGATTCCCCTTCGGCCAGATCATTATAAAGCTAACGCGCCACTAACATTTCCATTCACAGAAGGAGCCAGAAATCATGGAAATAAACCTAAAATGAAACATTCTAGGAAGAGATGCTTAGAAGCAAGGAGATTTTGCAAGAGGAAAGGGTGTGGTATGCACAAGACCTGAAAAACAGATATTGCCTGTCAAGATAGAAAGTGCACACACGCCTACATAGTCCAAGCAATTTATGTGTTGAGGTGCACAACAGTACTCAGCAATGTGCATCTCCGTGCCTGTGCCTGTCCAGCACAGATGGAGGCACGGTGGTGGCAGTGACAGCAGCTCGCCCATTATTTATTTATTTACAAAACTTATATCCCGCTTTCTCCCGCCACAGGCGGCCCAAAGTGGTTAACAACAATACATAAAACATACTAAAAACATTTCAATTCAATTAAAAAAAACCAATTCAACAATAAAATAAGACAACCATAAAAAACACCCCCATTAGAGTGCTTGGGAGGGTTATGACCTCAGCACTCAAATAGGTGATCCACCCCTGCTACATAAATTCTGTGCCAGACACATCTGCGGAGGCCTGGAGCTACTACACAGATGCCAGATTTCTACTGAATCTCAACTAGGGATGAAACAAGCAGCTAAATTGCTGCTTGCAAGAAATTACACCATGTCGGGAACTGGGACCAATTCTCGCAATACCACAAAATACCATTACCAATTTACCAACTTTCTGCTTACTGTTTACCACTTACCTTTCATTGACTGCTTACCGCATTGCCGAAATTACCGCATTACTTCTGGATTTGTTGCTTCCACATTTATGAACCAATCACTGTGCGAACAGCCCACTCCTTAACCTCCACCCCAGTGCCTCCAATCAGAATTGTTGTTCTGTGTTTTTCCCTTTGCTTTGACCACTTTGACCAACTTTTACAGATTAGTAAAGGGAATCTGCATACCAGCCAATGAGTGACAAAGTAGTACAAGGGAAAATGGAGTGCAAGATATTCGGCATTGCATTGGTATAACCTTTCATGATTTGAAATTGACAGGAAAGCGGTAAATGGCAAAGTGATAAATGGGATCCTGGTAAGCGGAAAGTCGGTAAATCGAGTAAACTGAGAAACAAAATGTCATTTGAGAAATTACCGAGTAGTTCTGAATTTGATCAAGACAGTAGCAGGAAATGGGATTTTGATGAGCGTTTCTGTTTTGGCAAAATCTCATTTCTGTCCTAATGTCAACTGCTCCCTCTCTGGACTTGATTTTTTTTAAAAAAGAGCTCTGGCTAGAGCTGAAAGGAATACTGAATTTATTACCTGTAATACCCACATTTTTGGGTAGTCCTTTGAGTCCCTGACCCTATACACTTCTTGTTCAATGTGTATATGCAGCCTTTGGGGGAAGTTGTCAGAGAGTTTGGCGTAAGGTGTCATCGATATGCTGATGACGTCCAACTATATCTCTCGTTTTCATCAGACCCAGGTCTGGCAGTCTCGGTGCTTACCCGTTGTTTATCAGCTGTGGGGGACTGGATGAGGGCGAACCACTTGAAGTTAAATCCTGACAAGATGGAGGTGATGGTTGTGAGGAAAGCCGGGAGAGCGATGGTCCCTATCATTGATGGGGTCCGTCCTCCCCTGGTATCCCAGGTCCATAGTCTGGGGGTGCTCCTTGATCCGCAGCTCTGCCTGGATGTCCAGGTGGCAGCTGTGGCGGAGGGTGCATTTCGCCAATTACACCTGGTACGTCGGCTTAGGCTGTATGTCTCAGACCGGGCCACAATCATCTATGCTTTTATTACCACACGATTAGACTACTGTAACGCACTCTATGTGGGGCTACCCTTGGTGATGGTCTGGAGACTGCAGCTGGTACAGAATGCGGCGGCTCGTCTCTTGAAGGGGATGGGCCGACGCGAGCACATTACTCCAGTGCTCTGCACTGGCTACTGATAGTCTTCCAGGCCCAATTCAAGGTGTTGGTGTTGACCTTTAAAGCTCTAAACAACTTGGGCCCCACCTACCTGCAGGACCACCTCACCCTCCAGATTCTGGATCGACTTTTGTGGCCGGCCGGAGGCACCCTTCTTGAGGTCCCTCAGGTTTCCTGGGTGTCGACCATGAGTTGGGCATTCCGGGTGGCTGCACTGCGGCTGTGGAACTCCCTTCCATTGGAGGTCTGCCTGAACGATGACCTCACCTCTTTCCGTAAAAAGTGTAAGACCTGTCTTTTCTGCTGGGCCTTTGCCGAGGGAGATGGGATGGGTGGGTTGGGTTTTATTACTTTGTTTGTTTTTCAAAATTCTGGGAATGTTGATTTTAATGAATTTTATTATATGTTTTAAAATGCTGTTAGTCACCCCAAGATGCTGGTGGCAGGAGGGGGTGGAATACAAATGCTGCTATAAATAAATAAATTAATAAATAAACATACCTGCAATGGAAATGAGTAATTGCCTAACTGTTTTGGATTTTAAACACATGGGCGTGTGTAAATGCCCACATATTTTATAAACTAGCTGCTAGAAAGGGGCATGGGCAAATAGAAAGGGGCTTGGGCAAATAGAAGGCAGCATAGACTCTAGAACCCTTGGCACAGCTGTCCCAAAGAAGAGCACCTGAGACACACCAGAAGGGCCCTTCCAAACTGTCAATTGTAAACTCATTATATGACCAAGATGCACCGCCCATCCTCATGACCAAAGGAGAGACACATAGCTAGAAGTTGCTCTCAGCTCTCCTGGTAGAGCTTCGGTAAGGAAGTGGAAAAGATGGAGGTTCATAGCTCCTACAGACAAAGAAAACTGCATGGGAACATCAGAGAATCCATTGCCTGGATGGGAAAGCCCTTTTGTTTTTAATAATGAAGGAGCAGCTCAGCTCCTATTTTTACAGCGCAGGCTGCATTCTAGAGCTGCAACCAAGTACCTGGCAAGTCAGGCAACCAGTCGGATCTGGGGTGCCTCACTCACCCAGGTTGTGTTTGGGCACCAACTGGTATCTGAACGTGACCCACAGGTAGGAAACGTGCTACTCGTGGCAGCTCTAGGGTATTTTCAGACGTTATGAGATCACAGTGAACCACGGTGAATACCCACCTGTGGTCACTGTGACTCGCACGTCTGTTTGGCGGCTGCCAGATGTTCGCCATGCTCAATCCCCACATGGGGTCAGTTTCAACCACCCTTCCCGGGCTAGCCGCACCAATTCCCCGGGAAGCGTGATGAAAGTGATCCCCGGCGGGGATCAAAGAAAAGTAACGTCTGGTCGGTCGCCACGGCCCGGAAGCACCGGGGGGATTCCGGGCCATGGCGGATTCGGTCAGACGCTGCGGCGGCATTGGTCCCGCCGCCTGCCCGTCTCCCCAGAGGGCGGGCGGCGGGGAGCGTGAAGGGGGCGGGGCCGTGCGGCTGCACGTTGAGCCACGCAGCCCCGCCCCATCCCCAATTCCCCACCGGGATCCCCCGGCACGTCTGTTAGGGTGTGACGGGGTCATCCCGGCGGGGGATGACTTTTTTGTTTTCAGGAGGGGGTCAACCGTCCCCGTCACGTCTGAAAACACCCCTAGTTGCACCCTACATCCATTAGGGTCAATAGAAGCAGAGAGTTGATTTGGTTAAAAATTGTAACAGGAAGGAAATATAACACAGGTTTGAACCCATGACCCTTGGCACAGAAAACACAAAGGGCTACCCAGCCACATCATATCTGCACCTGCAGCATCCTTACAAACAGCTATCTAGCTTCATGGGCACTATATAGAGTCCTGGCCGTGCTAGCTGGCTGAAATACTCCAGCAAACTGTTTCTCCTATAGCTTGGCTGGTAGACCAGCACAGGTCAAGGGTTCAAATCTAGGACTGAAACAAGAAGAGATTTTATTCTTGCAAAAATCTTGCAAGAACTGAGAATCAGGGTCAAGATCTCACAGACATCTTCACCCTGATTCAGATTCTTGTGAGATTCCTCACTCCCCTCTCCTCCCCTTGCACCCAAGCTGGCTTTCCAGCCCAGATAAATTTAAGGAGTGAGGAGGAAACCACGCTGTTCCTTGCCCCACTTTCTTATTTTGTCTGGGGTTGGCAGCTGCCTCGGTGAGGAAAGCTTTCCAAAGGCAAGTTTTCAGGAATGTGAAGACTCGGCTGATATCTTAGCATTCTATTGGTTAGCAGGAGTCAGCAGCCAATAGAATGCTGAAAAGCTGTACTGAGCCCACCTCTTTCCTTCAGCCCTCTCCCCCCTCCCATCTGGAAGTCTTTTCCAGATGGGATGGGGGAGATCTTGAGCATTCTATTGGCTAGCAGGAATCTGAGCACCCAACAGAATGCAGAAAAGCTGTGTTGAGCCCGCCTCTTCCCTTCAGCTCCCACTCCCATCTGGAAACAGGGAGGAGTACTGTAGTTGATTTGCACACGTTTACCCATGTGATCACCTTGTCTGGGGCTGGAAACAGACATTCCTGAAATTTTGCCTTCAGAAAGCTTTCCCCACAGAGACAGCTGCCGGCCCCAGACAAAGTAAGAAAGCTGGGCAGGGAAAAATGGGGCTTCCCTTTCCCCAGCAGCACTGGGTATTCTGTTTTTCAAGATTTTCTTGGTGATCATCCAGCTGATTCTCGTCTCATTCTTGATTGCAAGAACAAGACGAGAATTATGATTCTCGTTAAGAAACCAAGATTCAAGTTTGAGCCCTATTCAAATCTGGAGTGTGTGGTAAGATGAAGGTGCGGATTGTTGCTTTTATAAGTTTACTTTGGGAAGTAAAGTAAACTTATACCTGTGTGGTGGATTCTCTGATGTTTCTATTCCTATAGGAGCCTTGAACAACCAACTTTTCCACTTCCTTTCCAAAGCTCTCCTAGGAGACATATCAGAGGGACTGCTAGCTATGCCTATCTACTTTTATCATGAGAATGAAAACTGCATATTGGTCATATAAAGCATTCTCATCGTAACCAAGCCAAGTACGTGCACTTGAGACCTCACATCTTCATGAATGTTAGACCCCTTGTCTCTCCCTCTGTTCCCCTTCCTATGTCTCTCCCCCAGCTACTGTCTCTCAGATTGTAAGCCCTAGAGGCAGGGACCGTGTCTATTTTATTACTTTGTAAAGTGCCAAGTACACTGCTGGCGCTATATAAATGTTTGTTAATAATAATAATAATAATTTACAGTTAGTACCTTAAAAGGGCCCTTCTAGCGTGGCTCAGTTGCTCTGCTTTGGGACAGCTGTGCTAAGGGTCCTCCTAGGTTCTATACTGCTCTCTGTTTTCCCAAGCCCCCCTCTAACAGTTGGCTTATAGTGGGCATTTACACACACAGCTTTGCCACATTTTAAATCCAAAATGGATTATCATCACATCCTACACGAGCTCTGCGTTGACCCACAAATGGCGATTCGGGTAGTGCATAATCAATGGGTAACCCCGTTTTAGAGGGTCCTTGTTTCAGCTCTCACTCCAGATCGCTCTTTCTGACACTACCCAGACAAAACACCCAGGACGTTTGCTGCAGGGTGACCAAGATGGCCCTTATAAATGCTTCCTCAGGGAAGCCACCTTCTAACCCTAACTTTCTGTGCCCTATAAAGGCAATTATAAGGAGCAGCTGGCTGCTCCTTCACCATCTCTGCAGATGTTCCGAGCCTCTCCACTGTCTACGGAAGGTTTCTTTGCCCTGGAAATATGGGACTTTGTGTTTACTTTACAACCCTCAAATCCAGAAAACCCAGGCATAGTCAAATTGCATGAGGTGGAAAAGGGGGGAGGGGGGGCGCATCGCAGCAGGTTTGAATTTTGCTGCACAGTTTTTATAAACCGTAAGAACTATCCAGGTGAATTTCCATGTGTCACTGTGAACAGACAAGATCTGCTTCAGTGAGTAACTCAGGGGCATCCAGTGCCAGCAGCATGTTGAGCTGTGTTGGCAACTTGCCCAGAGCCTATGGGCCACATTAAAATGCACCTAATATTAAAAATAAAATATTCACTCAACCTTAATGCTTACTCATTTGCCTATTGAATAGAAATGGTTTGTCACCTGGGTTTAATTTCATTAAACTGAAGTAACTACTCCACTTCTGTTGTATCCGGACAGGCAGTGCAAACTGAAGTAATTACGTTGACTAAATTAAATCAAATTAACTACTTGACTTCAGTAGCATTCAGATGACCCGCGAAACAATATAATACCGTGTCAGTTTTGTCCCCTAGAGGATAAAACCAGACACAGCTTTGGCCTTCTGTGGGCTGCTTTGACCCAGTCTAGACCGGGACCCACCTGCACGTATTTGCAGGTTCCACCAGATACTGGCCCGGGATTGCCCCAGGTCATGTTGGTGGCTAGCCTGGACTGTGACTGTGGCAAATGTATGAGGTCACAGTCTGGGGTACAGCCCACCCAAGTGGGCCATAGTAGGCTAGCATGAGTGGCATACCTCTCCGGGCCACCATGTGCCTCATTGGCTGTCATGTCTGTCTGTCATGGTGGGGGGCGGGGCACTGGAAGCCAGGCACAGGCAGGGTTGCCCACCTGCTTGTTTGTTGTGTTCTGAGCCCTAAGCGGGCCATGAGGCCAACGGGATAGCTCCCCAGCCAAGGGCACATCAATTCAGTGTCGTGACCTGACCTGGGCTGTGTCACCCGTGATTTTTCACCCCAGGATGACCCAGGATCTGTTTTTCCCACTAATAAGTCATCACACTGTCATTTTGAAATACAAACTGAAAGGTATATGTCCCAATTGTTCACAGACTTCTCTTCTTATTTGTGAATAATGTCAGCTGAGGACTCTGTTCATGTGAACACTTTAGGAATAAAAAAATAAGTAAGGCCTTACTACATCCAATTACCTGATCATCAGAATGTGGCCTAAATGAACTAAGGAATGGGGGGAAAAAAATCCAACATTGAACAACCTAAATGAAATTATCCAAATAGTAGGATAGACAAATATCTATTTGGGGAATGGATATTATTTGAATGGCTATCCACACATGTGAATAATATCCACAAATACAAAAGCCACTATTTGTTTCAGATCTGACACCAATTAACTTTCATTGGACAACTTTTGCAATCTCATAAATCAGAACCCGTTGAAATTCCCCCCATGAAATCCTAGGGCATTCTACTCAATGTTACTGCAGTGGTATGTGCCAGTCCAACCCTGAACACCAAACAACTGGCTAACCAGAGCAAGACACATCAATACCTCATCAATCCACAGTTCCTTGAGTTCAGCGGATGGCTCGTAGGGATGGGCGAACACGGTTTGGAAGTTCAGACCGAACTCGACCAGTTCGATCGACTGAACCAAACTTCCGAACCGAACTCGATTTTCGAACTGAACCGAACCGAATTTCCAAACTCGGCTCTGAACGCCCATCCCTAAAAGATAATACTCCATTTAATTCAATGGAGTTTGAATTTCCGAACTTTGTTTGGAAGTTCAGAGTTTGGACCGAACTTAAATAGTTCAGTCGACTGAACCGAACTTCCAAACCGAACCAAACCGAACCGAATTTTTGAACTCGGCTCTGTTCACCCATCCCTAGTGGCTTGGTGTACTACCACCAGTTGTTAAAAAGCAATGTGCGATTCCTGGGTAGCTGATCCCAAACCATGCAGAGTGGAAAGGATGCAGGGTAGGGCTGAAACAATGAATACAACTATTCAATTTTTGGCATCCAAATCAACTCAAAAATATTGGGTACCGATCAGTACCTGATTTTAACTCAATTCAGGTATCCGATATCCTAGAATGTCCCAGAATATCAACTTCCAGTCTTGGCGTATCAACCTCCAGTCCCATTCCGCCCCCCCCCCGCCCCCCATTTTTCATCCCAATTTTTTGGTTTTCTGTCCCAATTTAGTGATTGGTAACTGAAGAAAAAAAAAAATCAGTACTGGAAATTACTGGTTTTTCAGGTACCCAATCAGTAATCGGATAGTCCATAAAGTACGCAAGATGGTACTCAAAAATGGAGGTATTAATTGCAGGTAGCAAATGAACTACCCATTTCAGCTCTACTGCAGGGGTTATGCATTCATGTGATATTGTGTGTATGTGTGGGAGAGATAGAGGGAAGAACCCTCCAAGTGAAAGAGGCTGTAGTACACAACCCGTACTCGCCACTTTGAAACATACTGCCCACATGCTCTCTGTTTGTTTTTAAAGCAAGAGAGTGTTTTTTGCTTCACGCTCAATTGATTCCTTTCACATCAGATGGCCCTGACTGACAGGGAGAGGAAAGACGTGTCCAGAATTTAAATGGCTTTGTTTGTCCCCACCCCCGCTATGTCCCAACGATATAAACAATGACACAAATATCATCAGTTCATTCCAAAATAATACTCTCTGATCCCAGTGTGTGTAGTGGGGGAGGATCATGAGGTGCGACTAACAGACAACTTGATCCATGCAGAGAACAGCTGCAAGCATTCTGCTTGGGTTTGGCAGAGAATGAGACAGATGGTGATGAAGCCATAAGCCCACAGGCCTCTCAAAGGTTCAGGGCCATGGGGATAAAGTTTTAGACTGGAGCAGTTTCCCCCATCTTGTCAGTTTTCCTAACAAGTTCGCTCCTTCTCGCGCAGTTTCTCAGCCTGGATAAGAAGAAAAATAATGCTGTCCTGAAAGAGAATGGACTATTAACTTCCTTCCATCTGGACACACATACAAAGACACTCAAAGGGTGCAGATACTGTGCTGCAGACGGCCTGATCTCCACGTGGCCTTGTGGTGGGCAAGCGCAGCCGCCACACTGTGGGGCCAACGTGGGAAGCAGGGCAGATGGTCATTCCCCCCGCAAGGAAGCAGGGTGGGTGGGCTGCTGTCAAAATCTCCCACCGTGTCTGGGGCGGGCTGAGGCACCGACCACATGAGCAAGCGCCTGGCCCTGCCTCGCCTCCCTCGCCTGGCCCAATCAAAATCCTGCCCATGGACATGATGTGGCGGCGTGCGACAGGCAACAGTAGCCACTGCTCAAAGTCTCGCCGTAGAGCTTGCCAAACAGTGGGGTGGAAGGGACCCAGGCAACCAGGCTACCACACCTTGGGAAGCCTTATCCCGTTTGGGGTAAGGCTGCTACACGACGCATCCTTGGCCTTTTCCCAAGGACGCATTGCACAGCAGCCAGCTGCTCGCCATGTCATGTGGTGGTGGTGGGGAACATCTGGCGGCTGGCTGAACAGAGTGGGTTAAGGCTGCCCAAGGTGTGGTAGCCTGGCCAAGGCATCCCATGTGGCTGCACTCATCCCTGTCGTAATTTAAGCACTAGTTCAAGGTTAGGAGGGAGGCAGCTTGAGTCTTAGAATCACTGAGTTGGAAGGCACCTCAGAAGTCACCTAGTCTGGCCTCTACTTGATCAGGGTGGTACATAGCTACAACACCTCTGATAAGTTGCTGTCCTGCTTCTGTTCAGAAATCTCTAGCATCCTCCTCTTCAGGAACTGTAGGGCTGCCCAGTCCCCAGAAGCTAGATACGGTAGTTCCAAGGACCGATCTAAACTGAACCTTTCCCTTCCTTCTCCTATCCCGCATGGAGCCATCTGGGGGGCTATGCAGGGTTGCAGAATCTGCAGGGATGGGGAACCTCCATTCACCTCACCCTACCCCCCATGAGCCATTTCGAAATGAGCACAAGTTCCGTAGACCACATAGGATGGGGTGGGAAACCTTTTTCCCTCCCAGGGATCACTTTGAAAATTACTAGAAGCTCTGAGGGCCACACAGAAGTTCACACAGAAGTTCTAGGGTCGGCCTTAGAAATGGTGGGGCTCAGGGCAAAGACAAAATGTAAGGGGCCTCCTAGGTCCCACCCACTTTCCCACAGCCCTGCTCACTTCCCTTTGATTATTACAGATATCACCCAAGTCTCCCAGGTGAACTTGATTATGAACAAGATCCCAGCCTCCTTGATCCCACAGACCCAGCCCCCAGATCCTCCGCCAACCCCCACACACTTGACCCAGTCCTCACAAAGACCACCCACACACAGATACCCCAGATCCCCTGCCCCCACCCCCAGACTCCCTATCCCACCCAGCCTCCCTGATCCTCTGCCCTCACCTAGCCTCAGAACAGGGGTGGCTTGGGAAGTTAGTTTGCTTTCACAAACAAAATCTTCTCTGATAAGCAAATACGAGGCGTTGGCTTTGAAGGTCTAAGGAACCTGAAAATCTGTAGTTTACTTCACCCCATGACCACTGGCAATACAAGTACAAAGCTTAGCTACCCAACCACACCACAACTGCACCTGTAGCACCCTTACAGATATCTAGCTTTCTGAGAACTTTATAAAGTCCTGACCATACTGTCTGACTGAAACAGTTGTGTTAATTGTTTCTCCTATACCTCTGCTGGTAGATGAGGGCACAAGAGACGAAAAGGTCAAGGGGTCCAATCTAGACTGTGTGGTTTCCTGCATTTATAAGCTTACTTTGGGAAGCAGTAATATAGATTATCTGATGTTTCCATGCAGTTTCTTTGCCTATAGGCGTGTTGAGCCTCCCACAGTTCCACTTCCTTGCCAAAGCTCGCCCAGGAAAGCTACTGCTAGCTAAGCTTATCGACTTTGGGCATGAGCAGGGCCCCATGGATTCTACATCTCCACCATTACTTCCAATGGGGTGCGTGTGTGTGTATTTATTGATTAAACAAATTTGATACCTTGCCCCTCCCACACAGCAGAATCCATGGGGCCAAGGCCCTTCTGGTATGACTCAGCCACTCTGCTTTGGAATGGCTGTGACAAGGTTCCTAGGTTCTCCACTTGCCCAAGTGCCTTTCTGACAGCTGGATGATAAAATTAGTGGGCATTTTTCTTTGTTTACACAAAGAATTTGCATTTTAAGATGCATTTTAAATCTGATAGGTAGTCGAGGACGCCTTTCCGTTGCAGGTATAGCATCGGGTACTCAAAGGGCTAACCCCCAAATTCAGATATTACTCACAGGTAATAAATTAAATACTTGTTGCATCCACCATTCTTTGACGGGTGATCATGACACGTTGGGTGAATATATTTATTTATTTAACGAATTTGATACCCTGCCCCTTCACACAGCGGCTTGGGGTGGCTCACAGCCATAATAAAACATTAAAAACATAAAAACATCACAATAGGAATAAAACAGGTCCTAACCCTTAAACTGACTCCCACCCTCCCCACCAAAGGCCAGGCGGAACAGCCCGGCCTTACACCTACGTCAAAAAGAGGAGAGATCTTGGGCCAAACGGGCCTCTGGAGGCAAGGAGTTCCACATCCGTGGAGCAGCCAACGAGAACGCCCTCCCCATTTTGGCCCCCCGAAGAACTCGGGGCACCTCAAGGAGAACACGTCCCGATGACCGCAGAGGGCGATCCAGGACTTGAACCCATATTTCCAGAAACCCACCAAGAAATCAAAAAGAACAAAAAAACAAAACAAACCACCTCAAACCCAACCCAATCTTTATTTATTTAGTTTCAACAACTGTTTTGCCCAGAAAACATCTCTCTCCTGAAATTAGTTTACAACTTCATTGAGACAGTGGCAAGAGAGGCTCAAGCCGGGAACTGGAACTCTTGAGTGTCCGCATCCCCTAATCCAATCCAGCTGTAGAACACTCTGCGCTCTTCAGAATGAAGTATGTTGCTAAACTGCTTTGGAAAAAAAAAATCTGGTGGCGGTGCAAATAAAGATCCCATTAGGGGACTGCAATCCTTAGTCAAATTAAATTAGCTTAATAGGATATTTGTGTTCCGAGCTGATAGGGCTGTGAGTAACACTCAAAAACATTCATAATGTCTGCCACTCTGTAGGAAGCTCCCCCGGAGAAGTCAGGACAGAGATACCTGGCTGGCACTCTTCATCATCATGTTCGGAAAAAGCAATCCTATTAATACCAATTTCCGACAGTTACAACTGGGTCTGCATGGTATGGTAGAGACTGCCATTACCGTTCAAGGTGTTAAGGAAGAATTCTGCAAACCTGATGTATTGGCACCTCAGTCAATGAGAAAGGGGCTATTTGCATATGCAAACACACTAAAATTTCTATTTGCATAATCAGTGCAATATTTTTATAGGTTAATTAGACTTTATGCAGATTGGATTAAGAGGATTTCATTTGAGGCTTCATAACCTGACTATTATGCTTCCGCAGCTGTAAATACACCAGGCATTACACGCTGGTTGTAAAACCCCAGGTTTCTCCATTTCAAACTTTTTTTTTTTAATGATATTTTTTTTTGGCAGGCGTAAATGATTAATGCTCTCTTCTTCCCATCCTGCATCCACCCACCCTGCAAAACTCTCCATTGCAAATCCCACTAACACCAATGGTATTGGGTGTGGCTGGATTGAGGCAGTAAGCCGCTCACCCTACCAGATGTTTCCATGCCTTAGGAAAGTCCACCGCTCGTTGCAATCTATGGCCATCTGCGCACAGAATACAAAATGGGATTCAAACTCTCAGATGTCTCTGCGTTGAAGGATTAGAAGAGAGAAGCTCCAAACCCCCGGCAGTTTTTTTTTTCCTTGGCCCTTTTTCAATGTTAGGATCTGGCCCATAGATCCAGCTTAGAGCTTAAATGGTACCTATTAGTACCCGTGGGGTAACACCCGCACTTTTGAATACTGTGCCAAGCTCCCAATAGACTACCCAATTAGCAACTGCGTACCTGACTACCTAAAACATCAGTAATTCCTGTTACTAATTTTCCAGTTACCGACTGGTAAATCGGCGTGAAAAATAAACATTTGGGACTGGAAGTCAATATTCTGGGGCATTGGGTATCCAAATTGGGCATTAATTAGATACCGATTAGTACGGAAACTTTGCGGGTTGATTCGGGTACTGGAAATACACATTTTTCTGGGTACTCATTTCAGCTGTAATCAAGCTCCTTCCCTCAAAACACTGGAAGTGTGTGGGGCAGGGAGCCCTGAGCAGGTAACTGGCCAGGCAGGGGGCTGGCCCTTTAAAAGAGAGGAAGCCGCAGCTAGCTGGCTATAATGGGAGAAAACCTGAGGGTGCAGGTGGAGTGAGGGGCTCACTTGCAGGGTGGCTTGTGGGGCCTCATCCCGGCTGGGGAGGCCAGGTTCCTTGCAACCACAGAAGCAGTGTCCAGGGAGAGCATCGGAGATAGCATTGGGGCCTAGAATGCAGTGGAGTCTGAAATTAACAAGCTGCAAGAAGAGGCGGCCGGGAACAGAGAGAGCTGCAAAGTGGCCAAGGCAGAGGTGCTAGGACGATGGGAAGGCTGCAGCAAGACTGAGAGCCAGGGGGCTTGCCTCTAACAGACATAGAACTGAGGTAGGGATGGGACCCAGTGTCACGCTGCGTTCGGAGCTACCCGGGGGGAACAGCACCCCCCATGCGGCCGGGCACCCTGCAGGCATGCGCGGAGGTTCTGGAAAACCCCGTGGCCGCAGCAAAGGGGCGGGGCCACCGCAAGCCCACCCGGCGTGTGAGGACCCGCCCAGGCACAGCGCATGCCTGGCGGAGCGTCAGGCTCCGCAGTGGACTGGGCCCCGCCCCAAGCCGTCAGTCAGGAGGAGGGCTATAAAGCATACCGGCAAGGCCATGAGCTGCTACCGGTAATCATTTGTGAGAGCCTGGCCCACCGATTGCTTGTGTCCTTGATCTTTCCTTGTGTTGCTTCTGAGAAACCCGGGTGTTTGCTCCCCGACCCCTTCCCTTGGAGTGAGTGAGTATTGAGTGCATTAAACCTTGGTCGTCTGCTACCCCTTCCCCCTCCCCTTGCTTGCTTACCGCGGAGAGTGTAAAGGTTGTGTGTCTGTGATTCCCTACACCTTGCCCCTGCCCTAGCTCTGTCTTCCCTCCCCCCTTGTTGTTCTCCACTATCCCCTGAGTGTGCGCCCTGTCCTCACGCTTCCCCATGCCCCCCTTTTTCCCCTGTCCCCCATTCCCGGCCCCCTTACCCGTTTTCCTCCCCACGTTTCCTAGCACGGTGCCTTGGGCCCTATTGCTCCAGCGGCATGAATGGGAATATTGGTTTGGTTTCCTCCTTCTCCCCTCCACCCCCCTTTTCTACAGGGGCTAGTGGTTCCCTCTCCTTCCCAGTGATGAGTCGGGTTGCCCTCCAGACTGGGGGGAAAGCCCAACCACGACCCTGAGCGACCTTACTTCCCAGATAGAGCGCTCACTAGGAGAGGGGGCCAGTCCCATCCCATCCCTCCCTGTCTGTGTCCGGTTTTCCCTACCCTCCATGACCCCCAGGGGCTAATGGAGGGGTCAGCGAGTGTGGCATTAGGGCAGGGGAGCATCCCTCCCTATTACAGAGTGAGCTCACGGGAAAGGGATCAGAGGTGAGAGCATGCCCTCAAAGACGGAGGATAGATCCATGGCATCGTTCACAGGCTGAGAACCATTTTTTCAGGTGGCTGTACACACAGGGCCCCGATTCTTCCACAGAATTTGGAGAAATTTTTTTAATTTGATGGAATCTGTGGGCTTCCTGCCTTGATTCTGCGCGTCCCTCTCCCCCACCCCAGGGTCGGCTGGGTTGGCTGCCACGGGTTGCCTCTCCCCCCTCCTAAGCCTGTTTGGGCTCCAGAAGCAGACCTGAGTGCTACCGCTACCCTCCCCCTCCTCAGCCCAGGTGGCATTTATGATCAGGCTGGACTAGGGAGTGGGATGACAGCAACGGTACTCAGGGATCCGGCTGAATGAGCTGGGCTGGGCTGGTTGGAGTGCACGCACCTGGGGTTCCTCCCCCCCCACACCCTCTCCAGCCCAGCAACTCACCCAGCAACCTCTCCAGCTGGCCCTTCTGCAGGCCACTTCCTGTCCCCACCCAACGGGGCCTCCCAGGATGGGGGTGGCCAGATGATGCCCGTCCTGGGAGACCCGTCAGGAAGTAAAGCTGCACCACCAACCGGGTAAGTCCCTTCCTCTCCCTCCCCCCGGGATTCTCTCCCTCTTCTTCACCTGGGCTGGGTGGGGGGTGCCTGGGGTTGCCTTCCCCCCCAGTCCTCCCCAGACTGCTTTGGTCCCTCCACCCCTTCTCCCCCCTGGAGCCTTAACTCACCCAATCAGGAGCCAGTGTCACTACTATCTTCCCCTTCCTCAGTCCATCATGCTCAGAGTTCATGAACAGGTCGGACTGGGGAGATATCACAGCAGGTAAACCTCTGATTGTTTTGTGTGTGGTGATATCACCCATCAATCACCACACATGAGCCAATCAGAGGCTTGCATGCAGTGACTGATGGGAGGCCATGAGAGGGATTCCACGCTAAAGCTGCGATTCGCAGAAGCACATTTCCCTCGGGGCCCTAGGGATGGAACTATCGGCAAATTATCGGTATTGGATTAATATGATATCGGATTTATCGGTATTGCCGATTTTTTTGATCTTTAACCTTGCATCCATTGTTAAAATGGCCACAATGTTAAAGTTCCAAAAAATCGACAATGTTAAAAAACCGATATGCCGATACCGATATTAGCAATATTATTAGATTAATCCGATATTGCCAATTATCAGCATTATTGGATTAATCCGATACCGATAGTCCCATCCCTATAAACTATACACTTAAAAAATTTGAGTTATCAGTGTTCAGAATTCAACTTATCCAGAGAAGACGCAATACATCCTGTTTTAGATATAATGTCTACCCGTCCGCTCTGCTAGAGAGGCGTTATAAGGGCACCCCTAGACACGAGAGGTTTTGCCAGTTGTGTGATCCGCAGGAACCTGATTCCTATAGACATGTCTTTCTCTATTGTACAGCCCTTAGTGGGCCTAGACAAGAGTTTCTGGGTAGGTATATCACTGTCTTGCTGGATCCTGGGGCTCTGGTAAGGAGGCTTCTCAATTACGAGGACTCAGAGATGTCAAGAGCAGTCGCAAAATTTTGTCAAATCTTCATGTGTCTAAGGAAAGTCCGCTCAGATAACTCTGTTTGATGGCTCGTGTTAACTTTTCGGACTACTTAAACCGAACCATATGATGAGTATGTACAGTTATCCTTTTTTTCTTCTGTCATTGCATATTGTATAACTGTAAGCTGGTAATATTGTAACAGCCTGGTGGGCTTCACAATAAATTGAACTGAACTGACGCAATACATCTCCATATACCTGAGGCTGGAAAAAAGAAATTAATTCCACTTACCTAGAAATTCAAGTTATGCAAGTTTTACTTAAGTGGATTCCACTGTATTTTGAAGCTGTATCATGTATATACACTATAGAAATACAGATGTTTCCACGTAGACCACCACTCAGAACACCATTGAATCCAATAGTGAATATTTCAACATCATGCTGGAAGTAGCTATTTCAAAGAAAGGTGCAAGAACCAGTACAGATTCAACATACTGCTGCTGCTATCTCTTTCTTAGCCAATGTAACGGATTGCTCTCATTACCCACACAAGTGCCTGTTTCTTAACTATGGGTGATTTCAGATGTAACGGGGCCCATTGGCCCTGTACCGAAATCACCCTATTCATTCCCCGCTGGGGTCACCCCGTCACGCCGCAACAGACGTGCTGGGGGGATCCCGGCGGGGAATCTGGGAGGGGGCGGGGCCGCGCGGCCCCGCCCCCTCCACGCTCCCGCCACCCACCCTCCGGGGAGATGGGCGGGCGGGGCCAATGAGGCCGCCGTGTCGGGCCGGATTCGCCACGGCCCAGGGTCCTGCCGGTGATCCCGGGCCGTGGCGCCCGACCAGACGTGACGCCGGGGTTCACCCCGGCATGGGATTGCATTCGACACGCGGCGGCCTCCGGTCCCCCCGCTTCGGCTGCTCACGTGTCAAATGCAATCCCCAGCCGTGGTAACATCTGGGGGGAAACATCAGTTTCCCCCAACAGACGTGACGCTATCACAGCCACCATGCGGAATTGAGCGTGGTTCACTGTGATATCGTCACGTCTGAAATCACCCTAAATCCAGACAGATGGTATCAAGGAAGGCAGCTCCACCATCCTGTTTCAGCTGTTGTTTTCAGAGTGACACAGCCGTGTGGTTGAGTACAAAGGACATCAGGATGGAAAAATGGCAAGGAACTTTTCACCTACAAAAAAAGGACCTCTCTCTACCGGTCAATATTGCAAGCTTTACACAATGACCCTCTACTAATGCTTATGAGTCCATACAGCTCATTATAGGAGAGTTCACTGCTGACTCGATGGACCAATCAGTGAGGAGGATACAGAAACAAGGTCAAAACTATGAAGCCAGACATATCTCCGCTCAGTAAAAAGACCTTGGGGGTGGGGTGGGAGGGAAAGGAAGGTAATTCATTTTCACGGAGGGGCAAAAATTGCATCATCTATTCCATTTTGAATTCTTAAACCGAGGAAGTTTTATTATCTGAAGAGTGAGCTGCCCAGTTATAGATCAGCAGATGGTAGCGCAGTTAACGTAAATGTCTTCAGATTTCCAGGCAGTAGGTTTAATAGCTCTGCTAAGTAGTGGTTAATACAAGTCTTAAGTCTTTCAAGCAATGTGCGACATCATGGATATAAATGAGTTTAATGTGCTGAAGATAGAAACTCTCTTACCTATTCCTTGAACTTTGCATTATCCGCTGACACATCACGGTTGTGGTTGAGTGTTTCCCACCATTGCCCACCTCCTGCTTCACGTCCCATTGCCTGGGATCGCTTGCCTTGGTGCCGAGAATGTTCACACCTTTTTTAACCTTGGCCCTGTTGAGAACAGCAATTGTAAAGACTTTAGAAGTGGGTAATTCATGACAGCAGCCTCCTAATGCCGCTCGGACATGATAAGGTCCATATAACAGCACTGAAGAAAAGCATGATGGCCAATTATCTTTCCCCCCCATCCATTTTGAGTTGGAGAAAGCAGCTGGAAATATATCATTAATGAAGTCCTCAGATTTGTCTCTTTTATTTATTCTGCTTTTTAGTATTATTTAGAGGGATAAATGAACGGTCTACATTTCCATCACCGCCTGCGTGCTGGGGAAAGGGGAGGGAGGGGTTCTTTTGGACAACGCAGTTGGTAGGATACAAGACAATTGTTAAATTTAGAATTCTTTTTTCTATATGAGCCTCTTTCTAATTTGTGGATCCAGCCCACTGATTCCGTTCCTACACTTAAGCGTGTATCTGAACACGTCCTCTTTTCAGGGCATAACCAAATCTCCACTAGAGCTGAAATGGGTAGTAAATTACCCTGACCCCTCTGGGTGCACATGTGCCCAGCCAGCCTGCATACACAGGCAGCTGGCCTAGGTGTCAAGAGACCTCGGCCACCTGAGCCACTGCTACCCCCCTGCCCTTACAGGGGAGACCACACCAGACCCTGCTATTACCTCTGATAGTGGCCCCTGTTTTCACCAAGGCAAAGTGCAGGACCCCCTCCCCCCCCCACTCACTCTCTCTCTCATCAGGGCTCCAAACATGACCACGTGTGGCCACCAGGATCCCACATTTTATATTTGCCTTGGGCCCTGCAAATTCTAAAGCCGGCCATGCAAAATGGGTACCGCTCAAAAGCTTTGTGGCATCGAAACAGTAGGAGGGAGTTAGGATACCACAAGCGGGGGGGAGGGTCAGTCAGTCAGTCATACGTTTATTGAATTAGCAAATTTGCTGTTTACAATACAAAAAGTACGTTCGTAATAAAAACAATGGTAAAACAATTTAATAAGCTAATCATCTAAACCAAAATCTGGTACACTGTGAGCATAAAATACCACCACTACCTTGCTCTCATCTCCCGTTCTACCAGCATAAGGGACATTGCCATAGCTCTAATGTGCACCACATCTGCTGTACTCAATAAAGCAGTATAATTTTCATTCGACCCTCTAGCTTCTATATTCAGAGCTGGGGAGATCCAGATATCTCTTAGAGTATTAAATCGCGGGCACTCAAATAGTACGTGGGGAAGGGTCTCCATAGTATCTGAACAACTTATACAGGTTCTTTCTTCTTTGGGAATTCGCTCCCTCCTTCCTTTGACCTCAGAGGTATCAAATCAATTGAAACGGGCAAGTGTGGCCAGCCGTCTAAGTCTGGGATCCTGAATCTGCTCTAGCTACGGCTCTAATCTTGAAGCTGTTTTAATCATTGGGTACTGCAAGGAAACTTTGTTTGAGCTAATTAATTCTAAATCCTTATTAAAGGCCCACTCTTTAGTCCTTATTCTAAGTTCGCACTTCGCGAGTCCACTGTCTAGAACCCCGTCCTCGTCCACTGGAAAACCAATAGCTCGGGATATTTTCTTTAAATATGCTATCCAGGGATATTGTGGGATTCCATGATGCTCTTTCTGTTCCAAACAGCAACTCTGTGCGATGCTCGGATCCCCTCTAACAATATTTTCCCAAATGGAGAGGACTCTAAGATTCAGCTGCGCAGACACCAGTAAAATCACCACCTCCGATCTGAGCATTGGAAGTGGTGTTGACTTTGGGGCCCCCAAGATAGAGCGCAAAAAATGATTTTGAGGCACTTCCATTTTACGTAGATAGCCCAATGCCATTATTTCCCCTCCATATGTGAGGCTAGGAATAACTTTCATTTGAAAGATATCTAAAATCTGTCTTATAGAAGTCGTTGGAGCCGCATGGTATAACCTGAGAAGACCTCCAACTGTTTGCTTCGCCTTACTTATCTTCCATTCGTTATACTTATTCCAGCGGTTCTGTGTGGAGAATATTACTCCTAAATACGTATACTGCTGGACTGGGGTAAGTTCTTGTCCGCCTATCTGCCACTTATAATTAGGCCGTGCTCCACCAAAAGATATCACATTGGATTTCCCCATGTTTATGGTGAGGGCATTTTTCTGACAGTAGACATATAAAGCTGTTATAGTCTGCTGAATACCCGGGGGGAGAGGGAGAGAGAGTGAGCGAGAGTGCATGGCTCAGGCAGTAGAGTGTATGATTTGCATGTACAAAGTCCTAGGTTCAGTTCCCGGCAACTACGATTCAGAACCTCTAGTAGCATTCCTGGGTGAGGCCTTTGCCGGAGACCCTGGAGAGCCAGATTTGTAACCCTGTTGCCGTGTCAGGTTGTGACAATACTGGGCTAAGATGGACCATTGGTCTGATGCAGTTAGGCAGCTCCTTAAACTCATTGGGTGTTTCTTGATTTTGTGGTTATCCATTACAGCTCTCCACTTCCTTCCCATGAGTAGGCTTCTTCAGCCTCTCCTTCCTTGAGCTCATCCCCTTAGTTTTGCTCTCGCCCACAGACATTTACTAAATACAAAAGTAGTCCAGGAAAGGGAGGGGGGGAGAGAAAAGTCACTTCATCACCCCATGCCTCAGTTTTCCCATCTGTTAAATGGAGAGGACGATGTTACTGGTGAGAAAGTACTTTGAGGACTGAGACCATCAAATGTTATGACACAAGAGCTTTATCAGATTCCAGACTGAGCGACAAGCCAGCGATTAAGCAGAAAATCTTTCCGCATTTTTCATTGTGAATTTCTGGAGCATTTCCACTCCCTCCCGCCCCGGTGTCAAATTCTTTATCAAACTCTACAGCCCGGCATTGGCATTTGAGAAACTTCTTTGAAAAGTCAAATCTGAGGAGAATCTGCTGCAGAAATGCGATCCTGTCGCTGCAGCAACGCCCTCCGTCGAGATCTATTTTGTGTGTCTGCTGCTTGAAAAATGCCTTGAAGTGGCTTGGTGTCAGCTGAAATCAGGCTTCCGATGGTTGGAGTTTGATCGGGGTTAGAATTTCCTCAGGAGTTACAAATTGCTCTTTCCACCATGGAACTCTGAAGAGTCAATAGCTGGACTGTTGTTTATTAGGACAGATTAAAAAAAATAATAATAAAAATTTAAGCTGGCCAACATTAGTAGCACAATCCACTACCAGAGGACAAAAGACCCCAGCTAGAATGCCATTTTGTTAATTAACTACAATACTAGGCATCAGGAGAAGCCTTTTTATATATATTATGTAAAACCCATTTAAAGGCCTAGAACATCCATGGATAAAGTAGGTTACGCTTGGTAAAGAAAATCAATGTTGTGATTGCACTTAGTGCTGGAATGAGGATATGAATACCCAAAAGACTAAGCTTTCTGTATACATATGCAGGAGTGTAATCTGCTTCACTCTCTCTCTGAAAGGGCACTTAGTTGTACGTAACAAGGTCAGCAGATGAACCAGAATTAGGACAGGCAGTCAAGAGGACCATGGATGTTTTAAACCGCAAGTATTTCAGATGGTTTCCCTTTAAATACTCAAGATCATTCTCCTCATCCACCATTTTGATCATGTTCAGTCCCCTCCTCTCCTTGCTCTACTGGCCCCCTCCCCTCTCCCCCTTTCACATCCAGCACAAACTCCTTGCCTTCACCTTCAAAGCCCTTCATGGTCTTGCTCCTTGTCTTTCCACCCTCCCATTTCCTGCTTTGTTGCATCTTCCCACTTGGGAACTTTGCTGCATCTCTACTAAGCCCCCTCACTTCCCCGGAGGCTCCAAAAAGCTTCTTTTTCCTTTCCTCCATACTGCCCCTTATGCTTGGAATTTCTTCCCTGAATGCATATTTATTTATTAGATTTATTTGCTGCCCCCTCCTGCTTTCACAGCTTGGCGCAGCTCACAACGTATTAAAAAAAATCAATCATACAAAATAAAATCACATAAAATGCTAAAACAATCCATGGCAGAGTCATAAAAACAATATCAATTCCCTACCCTTACCCAACCCCTCACCCACCCCCATCCCCTTTGCCAAAGGCCTGGTGGAACAGCCAAGTCTTACATCGTTTTTAGATGAGGCGCTGGGAAGCGCCTCCTGAGCCACGCGTTGAGAGAAGCCGCGCCGCACTGCCCGAAGTGACGTTCTCCCCGTTGCCGGCAACGGCCGGAGATGCGGCGCTGTGCAGAGGCGCGGTCTAGAGACCTGAAAATTGAGGTCTCTAGAATGTGCCTCTGCAAAGCGCCGCGTCTCTGGCCACTGCCATTGCCGGCAACGGGGAGAACGTCACTTCCGGCAGCGCGGTGTGGCTTCTCTCTTAACGCACAGCTCGGGAGCGCCTCGTCTAAAAATGGTGTTACATTGCCTTCAGAAAGGGGAGTTCCAGGGACAAGTGGGCTTCCAATGGGAGGGAGTTCTAAAGCCACAGTGCAGCCACCGAGAACGCTCTCCTTATCATAGTTACCTGGGAAACCCGGGGCACCTCAAGGCGGGAACCCCCGGCTGACTGCAGGCATCGATCCAGAACCCGGAGGGTGAGACAAACCTGCAGATAAGTGGGGCCCAGGCTGTTTAGGGCTTTAAAGGTCAAAACCAACCCTTTGAATTGGGCCCAGAAGACTATCTGCAGCCAGTGCAAAGAGCGGAGCACTGGTGTAATGTGCTCACGACAACTCATCCCCCTAAGGAGATGAACCGCCTCATTCTGCACCAGCTGCAGTCTCTGGACCATCACCAAGGGTAGCTCCACGTAGAGCACATTACAGTAATCCAGTCTTGAGGTAATAAAAGCATAGATGATCGTAGTAAGGTTTGTGCCTGTTCAGCACCAAGCACATTGCTTGTGTTACCTAACAACAACAACAACAACAACAACTTCTTGTGGTGTTTGCCAGCAAAGTAGGGTATATTTTAATCACATTTCAAAGAATGATTGTCCTTCAAATTAACTAATTGAATTATATTTATTTATTCAAATTTTTACTCCGCCCTTTCTTTTAAGGTTCTGGGTGGTTTACAAAAATACAAAAAAAACATCAAAAAATACACAAAATAAATCTAAATATTAAAATACCCAAATAAAATCAAGAAAACTCCCCCTACCTCCCAACTGTCCAATCACACACACACACCCCTCCTTCCAAAAGTCTGGCCAAACCAAAAGGTCTTGCATTGTTTTCGGAAAATTAGCAGGCTGAGGCCGTTTTCAGATGAGCGCGGCGGCGCCCGCGCTTGTTTCTCAAAAGAGTCGGCAGCCCGTTCCACACGTGACGCTGCCGCCGAATACGCGCATGCGCGGGTGATGCGCATCCATTTCCGGGCACGAACCGACCGGATCGGCGATCGAGGCTGGTCATACGCAGCCGGAAATGGAAGCGCATCGCCCGCGCATGCGCGTATTCGGCGGCAGCGTCACATGTGGAACGGGCTGCCGGTTCTTTTGAAAACAAGCGTGGGCGCCGCCGCGCTCGTCTGAAAACGGCCTTAGATAAGCCTCCAAAGGGAAAGGAGTTCCCTAATTGTGGTGCAGTCACCGAGAATGCATCTCTGCATCCCCTTGTTGTTCGAAATTGATGGGTAGATGGTACCAGCAAGAGGGTGCTCCCAGCTGATTTCTAAAGCTGCAAAGGGACATGAATGGAGAGGTGGTCTTTCAGATACTTGGGACCCAGGCCGGCTGGGGTTGTAGATCAAAACTAGCACCTTGAATTGTGCCCAGAAAGCTACTGATAGCCAGCATTAAGTAGTATTATTATTTTAAAAATTAACAGATGGTATCATTTTTGTACATAAAAGTTTGAGAATCATAGCTCTTCCCTCAACCCCATATGCCAAAAGCCCATGGGCAAAAATTGCTCGATGGTCTCCTGGCTCTGCCCACTTGATCTAAGCAGCATTTATACATACACCGTATTTTCTAAACCCAGGCACCTATCATGATAGTAAGTGGAGATGACAAGCAGCTGGGAAAACTCTGGGCTTCCTCAAAGAATGGTTTCCTACTCAGATGGAATGGAAGAGTTCTCTGCTGTCCCTATTCAGTCACATAGCATCACTCAGAAGACCTCCGCTTTTCTCCTCCTCCCTATAATGCAGCTTGCCAACTCAAAGAAAGTGGCTATTCTTTCCTTCCTGGAAAGTTTGACTGATGCCATCAGAACACTCATCCTGAGTTCTCCCTCCCCCCAACTTGGGTAGAACTAGACGAGTATATCAATCAAGCTCAAGACAGGACTTGGTTGAAACCACCCAGTGCCAAGACCAAGCAGACTGAGTTTTTATTTAACATCTTTCCAACTGTGTTCCACTTTCTTTTCCTCCAGCGAAGGTTAGATTTTTTTTCACAGCAAGCGATCACCCTATGTCCACACAACAGTGTTACTCCCTGGAAGGAATTGCATTTCTCCAAAGCTGACTTTACAAAACACCTTGTTGTAAGGGGGAGGCTAGTATAACACTGCAGCATTGCCGCAAGGATGCTAGAGTCAGTGTCGTGTAAATTGGCTTCTCCTGGCAAACGAATATGTAAAACAGCCCCCTACTGTGGTTCAGCACTGGATTATGTGCTGCTTTCCGTGGAGGGGAAATTCATTCCCATAGCACGAGCACCCACATGCCATGCACAACTGGGTTTCTTATTTATCATTTATAACAACCGCCCTGTGAACTAGGTCATTATTATTCCCATTTTAAAGATAGAGAAAGGAGGCTGAAAGATCATGATTTGGCCCAGTGGAATTTATGGCTAAGACAGAATTAGAACCCTGGTCTCTCCAGTCTTATTATTCAGCAGGATAATTAGCCCTGTCCAGTTGTCTTCCCTGGGAAAGATGACAATGTAGCAGAGAGCAGGTTATTTGGGTTGGGGGGGGGGCTTTAAGGGGAGTAGCACCTGCCTGAAGATGCAGGTGCTCCATGGAAAAAGGAGCGTGCCCTAGCAGGCACCAAGTGAAGCGCAGCAGCGCTGGTGCCTGGAGGGAACAGCGCCTAGCACTATAATGCTGAGTTTCTAAGTGGGCCCAGCTGGGTTGGGCATGGTGGAGCCAGCCCAAGGGTGAACGTGAGCTGAGGACTCAGTAGAGGGGAAAGCTCTGCCTCAGACAGGAGCTGCTTGGGAGCAGCGAGGAAGGCCCAGAGGAGGCAGAACTTACGCTGGCCTCTGCCTCCCAAGTAATTCCTGTGTGAAAGGCGTGGCCCAAGCTAAAGGGTTTGGCAGGCTGAGGCTACAGGAGGGATTTCGGTTTGGCCTGGAGAACTTAAGGAGAGGCTCCTATCTTGAGACTGGACTGTGGAGCACTCTTGAGAGATAGATAGATAGATAGTATGAAGGCCTCATCGCAGGCCTGCGGAGGGACTGGGCCCAGCCAGCGGGGCTGAGACTGTGAAGCCCTCCCCCTCACGGTGGAATGTTGTGTATTTGAATGGACAAGGTACACAGAGTCTATGTGGATTTGTCTAAAAAAGTAAAGTAACACTTATGGGTTAATGGATGTGGATGTGGTACTTTTTAGACATTATATTGTCTAAAAAGTAAAGAAACACTTATGGGTTAACGTATGTGGAGCTGATTTCTGCAAACAAGGCACGTCCTTCGACATAACAAAGATCGGGTGTCAAAACCCCTAAGCACGTGCTTGGGCCGTTGTGTGTAAGCGCCATAACAATCCCAACACCAATTTGGCCACCCGTTGAACCAGCCATGTGAACCTCATTGCATCACAAGGACAATTTGAGTGTTCCGGCTGAGCACGTGGCCAACGTTGTGTCTAATGATATCGCGTGGCGTGTTAGCAGATACAACATGGGGAACGAGGCGGCAGCGCTTGCGTGCTGAGATCGGGTGGCGAGCAAAACACTGATTCGCCCCAAGCTGTTTGCAGGAGGGGCGGGGTATAAATATATTAAATAAAATAAATAAATAAATAAAATAAAGATGGGCTGTGTGTCTAAGCAGCGACACATGGTGAACATGGGGCCAACCCGGTGTTCATATCAAGGTCAAAACAAACATTCAGACACTTGTTGACGTTATGTCTAAGGACACTCAAGGTGGCGTGTGTGGGCCTAATCCTGAAGAGACTTACCCTGGGCTAGACCACACCCTGTCACAGACAACCTTCTCCATATGCCATAAGCTAACCACATGTTTAAAGGATTTGCTGGATCAGGGCCATTGTGTTACGATTTTTGGCACACAAACTATTGTGGAGAGAACAAAACAGTAGCAAAGTGACTGAAGATGCTCTCAACCTTATGGTAACCACAATGCTAAATAAAATATTGATTGTCCTGTCTCTGACTTAATATCCCTTCTTTCACCTCACAAGAAAAAACAACAACTCTGCCTCAAATTTGTTTCTAAGTAGGTGGGGGCTTTTCTCTCCCCCTCCCCCCCCCCAACAATTAACATTTTTTTCTGGCCTGTTGAACAAGTTACATCTTCATTTCACAAATGAAGCCAATAAATAAAAGTCCCTATAAGGCGAACACTGGAAGGTCACTGGATAAGTCTGTGCTAAGGTTAAATACAGTCTCTTTTTAGAGACCCCAGTTACTCCATATACAAACTGAAGCTTTTATTTGGAACTGAAATGAATAATCATGAAAAATGAACAGAAAAAACAAATTTGCTCACTTCAAATTCATCTGGATGAAGTAGATACAAATAGGCTATTCCTTTTGGGTATTTCAGTTCACTTATTTCAGCATGGATATTTGTAGGGGTTATTCACATTTTCTAGTAGCCCTAATACGCATGACTAAAATGGGTATTCATGTATTCGTTTTCCTGGGTATTCCATTTTGGGGTTTTTGGTTTGATTATTTGGTCACATCGGTATTTTGATTAGATCATTTTCAGCAACTGCGGATGAGTAATAGTACCAATATTGCAAAATGAGATAACTACAACACCAAAATGACTGAAATACTCAAAACCAAGAAAAAACAAGATGGAATACCCAAAGCGGATACCCAGAGCAGGAACAGATATTGGTTATTTTATGCCAAATGCCATTTTTTTTTCAGGTAGGGTATACTCATTGGATTTACCCTTTGGGGAGCGTACTCTTTTTATCTCTACGTATTTGGTACTGAATAGCCAAACTAAAATGGCCAAGATACAAATTTTGTTTCGGGTGCAAATATTTGGAAAGCTCTCTGAACGTGCAAATAATGGTTACAATCCAAGATCTGCATGCATGCACGGGCCATCACTACACTTTTGTGCATGCGGACAGTAGAGTTCCCCGCCTCCCAAATGCACCGCCTCTCAGGAGAGGTGGGGCTGAAGTAGCTGCTCCGGTGGTTCCATAGTTTGGTGGTGCCTTGGATTAGTGCCAATATTTGCAAATGTGAAATTCACTATTCATTTCGGTCCTTTCTTCAAATATCATCTGCACATTTTCAGTGAAGCTAGAAAGATTTTCAGGCGCCCACAGACACAACTATACATAATTAATGTGTTCAGACCAGGTGTGGATAAACATATTGCAATTTCTCTTGCATTCTGGTGTATTGCCAACTGTCAGATTACAGAAAACGCTGGTGTTTTCCAGTAATAATGACCAACAGGCATCGATCAGATACATGCAAAAGTGGCACATCTGAGTGGCAATTAAATTCATGGCAGCCACCAGTGAAAAAGTGACTGCTGAGCCTTGGGAGACTATGAAATTCTCATATTATTGTTGTCCCCATTTAAAAGTAAAACCTTGGGTAAATTGCTGTGGTTATAAATGGCCCACACCAAGAGACCATAGACAGAAGTAGGTCAAAATAAATATTTGCTTTGCCACCCTAACCTACAACAGATTTTCCAAGCCAGTTTTGGGCCATCTTCAATGTAGTATGGTATTTTGAGTGGCTACTGTTAAGCAGTCAGAGAAACCATGCATTGCAAACACATCTGCACAGGCATCAAATTACCTTATTTATTAATACAAGGCCAGAATGGAGAAGGGAGGGGAAACAAAGGTGAGGAGAATATAGACAGGGACCCATGTTAACTGCGTTTCCCCCCATTGCTGCCTATGGGGGAAATGCAGTGAACACAAGTCCCTGAATATAGGGAAAGGCAGGGATACATTTATGAAGGTGAGAAGTTGCCGGGGCATGTCCGTAGAGCTGAAATTGGTAATGTATTTAACGCCTACATTTTCAAATAGTCTATCAGCTGCCTGATTGGTACCTGAGTTGGACACCTAATTACCCCCAAATACCTGGCATTACTGCTACCGAGATACCAATTTACTGATCAGTAAACAGTAAATACTAGGTAACGGAACTTGGGGGGGTAGGAGAATAGGATGGAAGTTGGAAAAACGGTACTGGAAGTCAAAGATCGGTACGAAAAATGGTAAATGGGTAACTTGGCTAGACTGTTGGGTACTAATTCGGTACCGATTAGTAGCTGATGTTACCGGGTTGGATACTGCAATTCCAATGGGCATACCCATTTTGGCAGGTACTTGTTTCAACATTATGCACATACTTGGCTTAGTTCCCACCACATTCTCACATGGGAACTTTGCTCCTCCTCTGCCACTGCCCTCACCTGCCCACGAGTCCTCTGCTCCTGTAAATATATTCACTAGGACTGAAACTCGGTCCTTGGAATTGCACCATTTTTACTCTCTCTTGTTTCCCCTCCCTTGACTTTCCTAGATTGCAAGCCCTTGGGGTAGGGACCCCTCTCTAATGATTGTACAGCACCAGGTACATTGCTGTCACTATATAAGTAACAGCAATAATAATAATGGGACCCTGAATGAAATGAATGAAAATCAAAAGGCTATGCTGAAACTGTTGAATTAACTACATTGCTGACTTGAATTTGATTTGAAATACGTTTTCCAGGCACGAAACTGTACATCCTCCATCACTGTTTTTGCTTCCCAGAAGCTCATCCTTAGCTCTTCCTCCTGTCACTTAAACTCCCTCCTTTCACCGACAAGCTGCTCTTTGATCCCAGAACAGTCTGGTCTCAGAACGACGACCACTGTTCCATATGGAACCGACTCCTTTTCTCAGATCTATTCTTAATATCACCGCACCATAAAAACTTCCAGCAGGATGCTATCTATATATAGATAAATAATATGTATATACTTTAAAATAACTTTTGTTTTTTTAAAAACATTTCAGCTTAACAAACACTGACCCCTGTGGGCTGCTCTTTTCTAGTGCCTGAAATGTTTTCCTACCTTGCTAATGCCATCTCTGTCTCTCTTCAATGATCTGTCCAGGCGAGAGGAAGAGCTCCAAGCGTTAATAAAGGTCACCTTGGGAGAAATGATTCTATCATCCTGGGTTACTTTAAACACGACCCAAAAGGGCCTTTTCTGACAGCAGTGGCCTGAACTTTTACAGCAAGTCATGAGCTTTGCCAAGAAAATTTCAAACTATTTCTGCCATGATTTAGTGACCCTGACTAAATCAGGATATTAAAACTGGCTTGAGGCATCCGTTAGAAGAGAAGTGTGTGTGTGTGTGTGTGTGAGAGAGTGAGAGAGTGAGAGAGACTGGCTGTAGGAATTAAATGTAATTGCCCTTCCATCTTCCCATACGAAACGTGCTTGTGGGTTTCAAGGAGAGCTGACACGGGTACCTGATTTATTACCAGCAGGTAATACCCACAATTTTGATTACATATCGAGTGCCCAACGGACTACCCAAGTCCTGATCAGATACTCGATTACCTGGAAAAATTGGGGTTTTTTACCATTACCGATATACGTACTGATGGGTAAGTCAGTATGGGAAATAGTAATAATTAGCAGTGCCGTAGGTAGGGCGTGGCTGCTACGGTCGCTGCTGTAGGTGCAATTTACATGAGGGCATGGTGAGGCTGTGATTACTCCTGCTGAGGCAGCAGCCCCCTGCTACTGGACAGAGCAAGCCAGTGCTGGAAGTAACGCTGGGAGTGCGGGCTCGGGAGTAAAGGACTAAATTCGGAGCAGCTGTCTGCCTATTCTCACAACCTCCTGCTCTCCGGGAAGGATACTTTTTTCCTGCTCAATACACTCAGCTGGGAATCATGAGAGCTGGCCCTCAATTATAAATAAGCTAAATAGTCCAAATTTCAAAACGTCTTTGGTAAAGTCCTGGTTCTGATCCAAACTGGGACATAAGCTCAGTAGCTTGGACTCATATCCAGCATTAACTCCCTGTAAACACTTAAATCTCCTTAAACTCCCACTCATCTCATTTTTTTTTCTATAGAAATAAAAACTTTGAAAGAAAGAGATAGTTTTATTTTCACTTGGCTACCAGTATTCAAATCATTGAGTCCAGAGGTATAAGATTGCTTCCCCCAGCACAGAAAGTTAATACCTTTCCCCTAATATTAGGTAAGGAATTAGAGGAAAATAAACAGAATTATATATACACTCCGACAAGTTGTCAACCAATTCAAATTATTAGCTGATTAACTATGTTTCTTTTAACCACAAACCAGATTTATGCAACACAATCTACTGATTCATTTTTGTCACTGAGAAGATACAACTAACAATAATTGGAGTAATTTCAAAAAATCAAAAATTACATTTAAAAAAAAAATTCTGGCATTTTGATAATGTTTTAAACCCTTTCACTAGAGATTAAACAAGTACTTGCAGAAACGGGTATATATTAGGGATGGGCGAACGCGGTTCGGAAGTTTGGAGTTCGGCCCAAACTCAGCCTGTTTGGATGACCGAACCCAAACCCGAACCTGAATCCGAACATGAACTGACCGAACTGAACTCAATTCCAAACGTGGAAATGACTGAACTGTTTGGTCAGTTCGGATCGCGTTCGGGTGAGTTTGGGTGGCAAAAACATGTCACTGGAAGGCAAAACGCGACAGGGAGGGGGAGCCAGCTGAGGAGCAGACTTCCAGGCACCAGGGGTGGAGAGGCTTGGAGTAGCAGCCAGCCTGCCCAATCACCATCCCTTTTCGCCTCAGACCACT
>QEPC01002388.1:15043451-15113403 GCA_003113815.1 Sphenodon punctatus | reverse complement strand
CCCCCACAACATCCTGAGCCCAATCTGCCCCCCTGCCCCTTGCTTTCCCCATCTGCAACATCCCCCCAACCTGACCCCTAGCTCCCACCCCCCAAAAAACATCTCAAGCCCAACCTGTCCCAACATCATATCCCACAAAACCACTAAATTAACCAAAACAAAAAACTTAGCAGTTTAAAAAAACCCTTAAATGCACAAAACTTTTCTTAAAATCCAAAATACCCCAAATTCAGTAAAATTACAATTCAAAAAACCTTCCACTCCATACATTGCAACAAAACATAAATGCCAAAAACATGGAAATTAATTCACAGTTTGAACAACAGTTAATATTTTATCATCATCAAAATAAATGTAATATATGTACTTAATCCCTTACCATACATACTTTTATACAGTTTTATACAAAACTAAACGTTCACATTTTCCATTATTAAACTTTAATTTATTATCATAATTCAACAACAATTTTTGGACAGTGCCTTAAGTCTGTGCTTTACATGTATAGAAATTGTATACACATCATACAAATACACTGTTAACAATCTGAGTATAAATGACATTATACAATTCGTTCAACAGAATGGAGTTGTGTACAAACAGACTTAATGCAGTGTTAAAAATTGTTTGTTGTTGAATTATGATAATTCAAGTTATGTGAAAGCTTAGTTTTTGATAAAAATGTATAAAAGTATGTATGGCAGGGAGAGCTGTGGCCAATATGTATCTAGAAGCTGCCACTTTAGCCCCAGGACCCACTGTTATGGGCCTGGGGCCATCATTCCTCGCACGGAGGTGATGTCATTCCACCACATCAAGAAACAGCACTCCAACCCCAGGATCCACCATCAGGGTTTTGGGGCCAAGTTACTGGCAGGGAGGGCTGTGGCCAATACCTAGAAGCTGCCACTCTAGTAGCTCCAGGACCCACCGTCATGGATCTGGGGCCATCATTCCTCGCAAAGAGAGTCTTTTTCCGAACGCCCGAACCGAACAAGACCGAACCGAATGGCCGAACCCGAACGTGGAGAACGAACCGAACAACTGAACCGAACGGGCGAACCGAACGGCTGAACCCGAGTCGCGATCTGTTCGCCCATCCCTAGTATATCTGTCAAATTTATAGTACTCACTTCGACTTGAAACCTTTGGGTACTTTTCAGTACCCCAAATGGTATTTGACCAGGTACCCGAACAATTGAAATACCATTTTTGTCCTGATGTTTCAAGTTCTGGTCCCAGAATTTCAACTTCCATTCCTGGATTTCCCAAAATTTGGGGTGGGTATTTTTTCAGGATTTCAGGTAATTTTGAATGTTCAAACCTTGAAAATTGAATTATCTTTTCTTTTTTTTCTCTTTTCTTTTCTTTTCTTTTCTTTTTTAGAGTACCCAAACAGTAGTATTCAGGTACCAATTCCAATACAAAAAACACGACTCAAATTTTGGGTATTGCCCACAGGTACCAAACTGGGTACCCATTTCAGCTTAGTTTACCTTTTAAAAGTTATGTTGAAAATTTTTCAAACTTTTTTTAGTCTGTTTACATTTGCAATGGATGCATTCATAAATAACCTGGCCATTAAGGCTTACAGCCATAACACGTGCCCACACATACAGATCTACGATAGATATAGGCTTCGGGTTTGCTTTTCTAGGTGAAAGGCAGAAATCTGGATTTACAACCTGTTAACATTCTGCCTTCAGCAAATATAAACACCGCAAAAGCATCCTTGGGAGCTGTCACTTTGGCGTGACTGTGTTTAACTTGGGTCAACCAGATAGAGGAGGTCTTAGGAGGAAGCAATATAATTACAGCATGAGTGCCATTTAGAGGAGTTGAGAGTCTCTCTCTTGGTTCTCCCTGTTCCTTCCTTCCCGAAAGAGGCAAAGCTGTTTAATATCAAGACAGCTTTAAAAAAACCAACACACACACACAGAAAACTAAGGCAGCTCCAACAATTGCCGCAAAAGAACGACTTGACCTCTGCCCTGGCAGAATGGGAATGATGGGATCGCTTGACAATGGCTTGATTGAGTCAGGCTGGAATCAGAGGAACACCATCGTGGAAAGAGATAAAATAACCTCTCTCCTTGCAACCAGTTTTTACAGGTTCAGAAAAGCCTTCACTCTCCATCCTATAGGCTAAAAATAGAGCTGAAATGAGAAGAGCATTAGGTACTTGTGGATAATACCTGCATTATCAAGCAGTTTATTGGGGGCCCAATCAGTACCGGAGTACCGTGTCAGGCCCCCTGATTATCCAAAAATACCAGGTATTATTGTTGCTGAGTTGCCAATTTACCATTTTACCGACTGGGCTAATGTGGGCTGACATCTTGTTTGTTAACACCCATAGAAACCTATCACAGCCTATACCTTGTTAGTGAATAAGGCAGGACTTACACACAGGCTACCAGCCTTTCATCCAAGTCAGCACCATGGAGACCTCCCAGTAGCAAGCTGGGTCCTTCAGAGGTCTGCTCAGTGCTCACTACCAGAGCCCGCACTGACTGACTGACTGAACTTCCCCAAGCCTGGGTAGTTATAGTCCCTGGAGGTGGGGCCAAGGCACCAGCTAGTGCTCCTTAAAGAGGCCACCGCCTGACAGACATTTGATATTCAGCTACACCAGCGAAAAGTGACAAAACTGCACCGTTAGTACCTTGAAGCCAAAATACCAGCAAGGGCTGCAATCCCAAACCGCTCCACACGGGATCTGCACAGGATCGGAGCAGATTCTGTACAGCACAATGTCTCCCCTATGGACTTGTGCATGGTTTGTGCGCGCACGTATGTGCTCAGGATGCACGCCGTTTCCGTGGGGCCATGGGATCGGCCCCAATGAATTTGCCAATCCACAAATATTCAAAAATCATGAGGGAGGCACCTCCAAAATGGCAAAGAGCATGATTTAAAGAACAATAACAGGACATTTTAAAATTGTCTTTTGGTTTATGGTCTGAGCGTCTAGGATGCACCAGTCACATTTGCAAAATGTCATCCACAACCAGGAGACCTAGAACTTGCTTTTAAAATAAACAATTAAAAGCAGAGAGTCTCGCAATTTCAGCAAACACAGGGATTTCATGCTAACATCTTAGACAGGAGGAGCTCGGATTCCCTTGTGGCACTTGGCATATTACAGCTGGAAGATCCTGTAACTTAGCCTTTGCGAGAGAGCTCACCACCAAAACTTGGGTGTAGCAGCTGGAGACATGGGTGACAGGATGGGGGTGCAAAGGGGAACGACCATACTCCTAGCTCCAGCCTGACCCAACCCCTCCTGAGCCCTTCGGGTGGGAGGCATGTCCAATGGGTAGGGACAAAGAGGCTTCCCTGCCACGCCCCCTTCCCAAGCTCTGTGACATCATTAAGGGGTGGGGAGAAGGAGGTCTCCACCCATTTCTGGTGCTACCACACTATCCTTTTCCAAGTGGCATCACTATGCTCAGAACGGGGATCTGAGGAAGTTTTCAGTAAGGGGAAGAGCAAAGTAGCTCTCCCACATCCCCTGCCCCTCTTTTCATTCTGTCGGTGCCCCTGGCCAAAGAGCTCGCTGCCAGAGGTTTGATGTGGCAGCTGAGGGCCCCAAAATTGTCTCTGCTGTCTAGGTTTCTAAGAACTACGTTTTGAGTTAAGGGAAAGATACATGTACCCTTTTTTCATTCTTTTTAACTCTGTTTAGCTAAGCTGAAGACCGCCTTCTCTGTAAAGGTTGGACAAACTAATAAAAAGGATTTTGCATTTCCCTTCTTTAAGACTGTCACCTGTGATTGAATTTTAAGTCAGGACCTCATTACTTGAGCTATTCCATGTACATACCTAAAACAGAGAGACTGAATAAAGCCACAGTAATTGGAAACGCTGAAAGCCAGTGGCCATATGTCAAAGAATCTCTATGGAAGGAACTTAATTTGATGCATAAACTGCACCAAGTCAAGGCTTCTGGGCCAGAACTTGAGACAAGAGGTCCAATCTACAGCCTTTATTCACACTAGGGGTGTAGCCACACGAGCTGCAGAGGGCCCAAGCCCCGTGTGGCCTCATGGCGTACAAGTGCAGCCATCACTGCGGGGCCAGCCCACGGAGTAGGACAGATGGTCACCCCACTCCCCGCAGGGAAGCTAGGAGGGGTGGGGTCTACTATTGGACCTCCCACCATGGTGCAGGAGGCACGGGGCACATGAGTGGGTGCCCATCCCTGTCCCACCTCCCTCCCCTGGCCTGACCACTATCCCGGTCCCTGCCCTGCCATGACGTGGACACGCAAGACTGGAACGAGTGAACACTGCTCAAAGCCCTGCAGTTGGACCTCGCAACATGGCGGGGCAGACAAGCTGCCACACTTTGGGCAGTCATACCCCATTTGGGATAAGGTTTCTACGTGCTGTGTCATTGGCTTTCTCCCCCTTCCCTCAGCAGCCTGGGGTAGGCGTGGGGTAGGGATGGGCGAACAGAACTCCGTTCCGATGTTCGGTTCGAAACCCGAGTTCGGGTCCAGCTGTTTGGTTCAGTGGGGTTTGGTTCGGCTAAACTCGGCTGAACATTCAAAAAAGTGCTTTCGGTACCGAAACTGAAACCAATTTTTTTTCAGTATCAGTATTTTTGGCCTTGAAACCACCTCTGGTGTCTACCCCTGGTGCCAGGAAGTCTGCTCCTCAGCTGCCTCCCTCTTCCAGTCATGTTTTTCCTGCCCAAAGTCACGTTTTTCCCACCCCCGAACTCATCTGAACTTTTCCGAACTGTTCGGAAGTTCGAGTGTTTGGTTTGGAAGTTCATTTTGGTCATCCGAACAGGCCGAGTTCGGGCCGAACTCCGAACTTCCGAACCGCGTTTGCCCATCCCTAGGGTGGGGGGACACTTGGCAGCCACCAGCCACACAATACATGATGCACTGTGGTTTATTTACAGCATTCTGATGGCAGGCTTCAAATATCTAAAGAGCTTCCATAAAGAAGAGGTCAAGGAACTGTTCTCAATTGTCACAGGAGACAGGACTAGAAATAATTGGCTCAAGTTTTAGGAAGGTACATTTCAGCTAGACACCAGGAAAAAAAACCTAACTTTAAGAGCTGTGTGGCAATGGAACCCATTGCCAAGGGAGTTTGTAGGCTCTCCATCACTGGGAGTTTTTCACAAAAAGACTGGACAACCATCTGTTGGAGATGTAGTCGTAGTCATCCTGCATGCAAGCACGGGGTTGGAGAAAACAACCCTAGTGTGCCTTCCAAATCTGACATTCTACAGTTCAATGATTTATTAACACGGTCGCACCGAGGCACAACAGTAAGCTGCACAATAGAGTTGAACAGCATGAAACAAACTGAATAAAGTACCAAAACGACATAATGAACAGCTGAAGTGCCTGACACAGAGTGAACAAAAGAAACAAATAAATGAAATCTCCAGAATGGAATAACTCCATTAACATATGAGAACCTACCAAGTGTCATACTGAGTGAGACCAATGGTCCATCAAGCCCAACATCCTGTCTCCAACAGTGGCCATTCTCCGTCTCTTCGGAGAAGTCCCCAACAGGTCATAATGAAGTGATCCATTTCCTGCTGCTCACTCCTAGCTCCCGACAGTCGGAGCTTATCTCCTCAGACCAACTTGACAAACAGCCACTGATGGGCCTAACCTAAGAACTTATTCAATCATTTTTTAAAACCCAGTTATGTTATTGGCCTTATAACAACATCCTCTGGCAAAGAGTTCCACAAGTTAACTGTACGCAGAGTGAAAAAAAGTACTTCCTTTTGTTAGGATTAAAACTGCTGCCAGTTAGTTCCATAGAAGTAACTTAGTTCTAGAATTATTAGAGACGGTAAATAACTGCTCCCTATTCACTTGTTGCATGCAACTGGCGATTTTGTAAACCTCTATCCTATCTGCTCCCAGTCATTCTTCTCTTAGCTGAATCTATTGAGTCTCTCCTCGTCTGGAAGCCATTCTCTCTTTGATCATTTTTGTTGCCCTTCTCTGCACCTTTTCCAATTCTACAATATCTTATTTGAGAAGGGGTGACCAGAACTGCACACAATAATGAAGGTGTAGTAGTTGCACCATGGATTTATTTATTTTTACCAGGGGTGGGGGACCTCAGGCCCAGGGGCCAAATGTGGCCTTTGGCAAGTTTTTATGTGGCCCCTTTTCAGTGCCTGGATCTGGCTCCTGGATCCAGTTCTTCCCCCCCAAGCAGTGAAAGACAGAGCTCGGGAAAATGGAGCAGAGAGGAGGGCATGCACACAAGGAGAGGGGATAGAGCCACGGCCATGATCTGGGCCCTCCTTTTTTTGAATACAAAGCACCTCCGCACCAAACATCGATGTGGCCCTCAGAGCTTGTACTAATATTCAATGCGGCCCCCAGGACAGAGAAGGTTCCCCACCCCTGATTTATACCCTGCCCTTCCCTTAAGGCTCAGGACAGCTTACAATGTACAGCGTCATTACAAAAAGAAGCAACCTTTCTATGTTGTTCTGTGGGGAAACTGTTCTATGCTGTATTCCATCTTGGTCACTAGGGTAGCTATGGTAACAGTACTGATTATAAATTGATTTAATATTCTAAATTCCCAACATTCCTGCACAGAGTGACACCAGATACAGTACTACAGGTAGGTATCTATCTAACTTTAGGAAATAAACACCAGGAAAACGGTTGCTTCTTTTTTTATAAAGACCCTGTATTAAACACATACAAAAAGCCCCATAAAGTCCCCATCCCAGGCACCTAGAGACCCCTCCCATCCAACCCACATCCCCGACTGCTGAAAGGCTCGATGAAAAGAAAGGTTTTAAATTGCCTCTGGAAAATGCTCAGGTTTGTGCTCTGATGGACCACCAAGGGCATTAGGATGCTTTCCGTTTTATTCTCTGTCCTTTCCAAGTAATTCCTAACATTCAGTTTGCCTTTTAGCTGTCTCTGCACACTGAGCTGATGATTTCAATTTCCTGTCTGCGAGGATCCCATTCCCAGCATCTGTTTCCTGTATGCAAATGTTGTTTCAATACCAAATACTTGTTTGAATATTCAGTAACCTATTCATTTTTGCATATACAAAATGCCCTCTTCCTTTCAGCTTTATCTCCAAAGGAAACCGACGTGAACAGCTGTCTGAAGTGCGTACAGTGTGTAGATGCCGGGGAATGCAGTGTGGTTAAGTCTGGAGCATGGACTGAGCTATGTTTGCTCCCTAGCCCAGGGGAGCAGATCAACCTGCTCAGAATCAGGCCCCCACATCTGGAGGATCGGACCCTGGCAGGGAGACCAGGCTCCCCTTCTAGGCCGGCCCAGGGCTCCATACATGCTAATGACGGTCCTATTCCCTTCCTAGATTGATATTATAGGACTAGAGCCATTTTCAAGCTAAACAAATACAGGTGAAATTACGCTTATCCCCATGAGGACTTTTCTATTAGGATGACAAGATCTTAAGCTTTCTGTGCACAGCTTTCCCCCGCCTGGCATGGCAGGGGCATTACCGAGAAAAATACTTACAGTTTTGCAGCATTTATTAGGATTATTATTTATCCCCCCTAAGTGACTTTTCGAAGTAATCTTTCCCTGCAGTTCGCTGTGTTTTAATCCTGGCGTCAGTCCCCGCCTCTGGCAGCTGGGATGGTGGAGCTCCAACACCAGTCAAACTGGAAGGTTGCTTTTCCTCGCTAAACGTTGCTGAGCTCAGCGCTTTGAAAGAAGGGTGAGGGGGATGCCCCCCAATATCACTGCTGAACGGTTGAATGGGAGCTATTCGAGGTAGGGCAATGGAGCCACAGGGAGTGCTTTAATATTCCCACTAGAGATCATAAAAGATAGTGAGGCAAACCACCCATCCCTCCCAACATTTTACAGCAGCCACCCACTTGATCAATAAGCACCACCCCTGTTAGGCCCACACCATGGACAAGGCAGAGTGGCAGCAGGATCAGGACTTAACCAGAGTTCCAGCAGGATCAGGCCAGATTAGCACCAAACCCAAACAGGGAATCCAGAGACGTCGTCAGAGTCCAGACAGAGTCCAAAGGCAGCCTGAAGCAGATGGGTCAGCTGGGAACAGAAACACTGGGGTAGAAAGAAGGTAGGCAGGAAGCAGGAGGACAAAGACAGGGGCCCAAGACAGTTGTTCAGGAGACAGGAAACCAGACACAAACCAGGAGCCATGTTATTGCTCTGTACGGCGCCTGCTTCCTGTCACATGCTACTTATACCGAGAATGCCCAGACAAGGGCCAGTCAGGACATAGTGGGCGGGAACCACATCAGGGACAGGGAGGCCAATGGGTCAACAGGACCAAATCAGGGGGCCAAACCTGGCTGTGCTGATGGTGCAGGGATGTCAGGCATCAATACCATGGTCCCATGGGCACTGGTTCAAAATCAAAACTGGGTCTTACAGCCCCTTCCACACACTCTTTTAAGTAACTAAAGAGGGACAGAAGTTCTGCTTTTCACTACACTGTGTTTTGTCATCCCAGTGTCCTCTCAAGGGCTTTTCCTGGGAATCCTGGTCTTTTTACCTCTCTCTCTCCTGAATGAAGGACTTTGATCCCTGAATGAGGGACATTGGGATTCAACACCCAAAGAGGGATTGTCCCTCCTGAATAGGGACTGTTGGGAGGTATGCTCCCACCTAGAGCTGATGCAGCAGCAGCTGTTACCGCGCCGCGATTCCATTCCGCCATTTCGGAATTGCCCGCGCCACACCGCGACTTTTCTGCGGACATTCCGCTAATTCCGCCAGCGTTCTGCAAATTGCGGAATGGCGGAAAAATTGCAGAAACTGTTGGAAAATCACTGTTCCGCTATTTTGTGGTGCTGGCGGAATGGCGGAAGTAGCGAAAATGTCATGTTTCTGCTATTTTGCGAAGCCTGTGGAAATAGTGGAATGAAATTAGCGGAACTGCGGAAGTAACGGAATGAAACTAGCGGAATGAAAGCCTCTGCCACGCCATACCACTAATTGCGGAAACGCTGTTTCCGGTGGAATTAGCTACCGCTGCGACATTCCGCTACAGCCCTACTCCCACCTTTTAACAATGCAGCTTTGAACTGCACTGACTTCTGCCTTCAGAGCTCCATGGCATCACCATGCTTTGAAGGCAGATTGCGTCATTCCTTCCAGTACTGCCTGCCCCTGTCACCAATGCTCACTGCAATGGTATCATGAAGACATTGCTACCTGGTAGCAATTTTCATAGCTGAGGGCATATTCTGAAATTATATTAAAAATGGGGCATAAAGCCATCCTGACCACACTGCTATTGTTCTTCCAGATCTTCTGTTTTGGAACAACTGTGCCCCCAATATTATTTTATATGTTGAAAGCAGGTAAAGACATGCTTTTAAAGGCATCCAGTCTAGCTTTATGCTGTATATACGACAAGCCCTTAACATTAGTGTTGAAACTTAAGGTATTGTCAGATGCCAAGGGCCAGGGCATGAAGGGAGAGCAGAACCAGGATCAGGTCCAGGGTCTCCGATGCAGGTGAGTCAGTGCAGGATCAGGGCCCAGACATGGCCATGGGGAGGTGGGGGACAGACACCCAGACCAGGGGGACGGATGGACAGACAGATCAGGAGGGATGGACCAGACTGGACAAATGCAGATTGGGACAGATGGAAGCAGATCAGAAGGACCGGATACCGGGCAAGGGTCAGAAAGACCAGCTTCCAACCGGTTCAAGGCGCATGCAGGGTCTGGGGGGTGCGGAACCAGTCCAAGGGCTCAAGGAGACAAAGGGGAGAAACATCCAGACAGGCAGACTGAGAACCAGGAAGTGAGACAGATGATCTCTGGCTACGGCTGGCCTTATATATATACGGGCCAGCAGCCAACCAGGAAACTGGGGGCATGGAGCAAGGCTGAGGGGTGGTGGCGGTGTAGCCTGGTGAGCAGAGTGGAAGGCCCCTGGCCAGAGTACCTCAGTGGCATGGAGGGCACCAGTCACAGTACTCAGGGCCCCAAGGGTCATGCTTGGTTTAAGCCTGGGCCATTACAGGTATTGAAACATGCCAACAATCTGTGAAATAGTCACCCAATTGACCTATTTCATGCCCTGGAAATGGGATTATAAAGTACAGAAACATGAGAATGGGATTATAAAGTATAGAAAAAAATCAGCATGCCTAGAAATCGCTACAAATATCTTAGAGGTGAAAACGAGGACCCGCGAAAGATGGGTATAACTATTGAAATTGCAGAACGTGATCCCACCCAGTAACATTGGGTACTAACTGGTTCCTGAAACGAAATGAATGATCTTAAAAATGGGGCATAGGGCTATCCTGACCAGACTGATTATCTTCTTCCAGTTCCTCTCTTATGAAACGACTGGGTCCCCCATACGATTTCATATGTTGGAAGCAGGTAATGCATGCGCTTTTAATGACTTCCAGTCTTGATTGATGTTCCAACTACAAGCCCTTAACATTCGTGTTGAAACGTAAAGTTTCAATTTATCATTTTTGATCCTGATTTTCTGACTTCTGGTACCGATCTTCCAACGTTCAGGACCAACTCCTTTACCAATTTTACCAATCAGTAACCTGACAATGGTAATACCTAGTAGTTTGGGGTAACTGCGTGCTTGACTAGTAGTCAAGTAGCCCATCAGGCAAACAAGCTACCTGTTTCAGCTCTACTTAAAATGATCTTAGAAACCAAATCCATGGCACGTTGGAGTTTGCAGAAGGATCTTCCCTGTTGTCCGCTCCGGATCTGGTTAGTCACATATCCTCTGGATGTGGTGGGGCTCAATGTGAAACCAAGCAGGCCTAGCATCCATGCTTAGCAAAGAGGCAGAAGACAGCGCACACCTCTAAAGAACAAGATAACAAGGAAGAAATTCAAGATGCGTGGAGTCTGTTGGGGATTTGAGATGAGGCCAACTTATCTGGTTCCTGGAGAGAATCCTGACTTGGACAGACCAATGGCCGCGATCCTATGGTCTGAGGCTCCCTATGCGCAAGTCACGCGCATGGTTTATGCATGACACAATGTGCCGGCAATGCAGCTGAGCGCAGGTCACACGCGACTGTGCACGCACGTGGCTCCGCAGACCATGGGATCAGGGCCACGGTCTAATCCAGCCCTGGCCTCTGATGGATGGTATGTCATACTTGATCTCATGCAACGATGGTTGCATCTTATGCAACGATGCACCTTCTAATCACGGCTCTTCATAGATACATTCTTGGATAATAGGTCCATTCATGGCTATTAGCCAAGTAGATTACCAGATGTGAACGTCTTACTGTTGGGAGCAGGGAGTGATCAGCAGGGAACTGATTGCCCATTGTGACTGCTGGTACTTCTCCCATGTGACTGGGATTGGTCGCTGTTGGAGACAGGATGCTGGGCTTGATGGACCATTGGACTGATTCAGTGTGGCATTTCTTATGTTCTTATATAGTCCTTTGAGCAGTCCACATTTTGGGAACTTATGGTTTGCTCCCAGTGTTGACTTGTGAGATCCTCATCCAGTAACCATGGTGAAAAGTCCTGAAAGGCCATCAAATTATTGCAATCTGCCAAGTGCCTCAGGATGTCAGTGCAAAGATTATACTGTTCATCTTAAGAAAACTAGCTGGAAGTGACTGGATGAAAAGCCATTGCAAATGGCTAACACTAACCACAGGGCTGTTGTTATCTATCATTTATATAGCACTTTCAGTGCTTAAAGTGTTTTACAATCTTTGTCTAGTTCTCTCCCTCACAACCATCCTGTGAGGTAGGTGGTTGTTATTCCCATCTTTCCAGGGGCAACTTTGAAAATTGATCAGATGGGGAACTGAAGTTGAAAAACAGTGGCTTGACCAAGGCCACCCAGGAAGTCTATGCTTAAGAAAGGTTTTGAACCCTGGTCCAAGTTTGACACCGTAGCCACTTGGATACACTTGTTTGCTAGACAGGTTTCCGACTCAGAGCTATTTGAATAGATTTAGGAAACAGCCCTGGTTCTCTCCCCCCACATTTCATTTCAGGGGGCTAAAAATAAACACAAATCATATTCCTTCCCAAGGAATTTTCTTTCTACTCCACAGCTCTCCCTCCGTGCCCCAAAGTCATTTCCAGTCTTCCAACCGCAGCCCACTCCTAACTGGAGGGAGGAAAATCATTTTGTTTCAGCTTGATGCTGCAGAAAAGCACAAGACCCAAATAGTATGTGACAGGCTCTTCGAGCAAGCAAGCACCTGATTCCACAGGATGCAGCAGCAAAGGGATTTGGCTGAACTGGCTACTGACCTATGGTATCAGTAATTAACTAATAAAACACAAAGTACAACATTGGGTATGTAGTTCTACAGAGTCTAGAATTTCCTGTCGTGTTTTAGATCCTTCCAAATACTTCTCCTCAAAAGGTGAAAACAGACATACCAGTAACTCCACTTTAAAATTTCTTATGCATGTTGTAGGGCTGCATAGGGCACCAATACAGCCCTGCAACATGCGTAAGAAATGTTAAAGTGGAGTTACTGGTATGTCTGTAGTGTTAACCATCCCATACTCTACTGGCTTTTCCACACCTTATACATTCCCCTGCCCTTTTCAAAGCCTTTTAAAGCTACTCTGCCTCCATCTCTCTCCACCTCACAAACTCTGGGCCCTCAATGTTCCATTAAGGGCATGTTCTTATGCAAAAGGCTAATTACTAGCACTGAAATGAGTATTCACTACTAGCCAGCATCTGGATGGATATCCATCAATATCCAGTCAAATACTGAATGGGTTAGGATCGGGTGGGTATCTGGTTATCTACATTACCATTTACCAAGTTACCATTTGACCAATTCCTTTTTACTCTCTCTAGACCCAGATCGGTTATGTGGTAAACGGTCATGTGGCAAACGGTAATGCAGTAATTAATTTCTGGTATTCTGGTTTGACTATCCGGAATACCTGCTGCAGAGAATAAATTTGCTATCTGTTTCAGCATTAGTAGTTACTCCATAATTTCCTCCCGCAACCTCTATTCCCATGGACAGGAGGAATCGGGGGTTAAATAGCTTTACCCTACCCCTGGTCTCACCGCCAGGGAACTTGTAGGGAATTGCCAACAGGGGGTGCACAAATACCAAACTCTCAGTGAGGAAGATATGCTACAAGGGAAACATAAAAGGAGGAAGTGATGAGGTTTTCTGGGATTATAGAGGACTCAAGCAGCAAGGTAATTACCTCTAATACAGAAGACAATTAAACTCTTCAGAGTAGGAACCTTCTCCTCCACTTTAATCCCACTTGTATACAGAGGTTCGGATAGTCCTACCCCTTTATCCTCACTTCAGTCTCTTTAACTGCTCATGGGATTAACACATGGAGGTTTTGACATTGGGTGATTTCAGACGTTACGTGATCACGGTCAACCACGGACAATCCCCTGTGGTGGCGGATGGTCACGTAATGTGTGATTGCTCGCCGTCAGATGTTCACCATGGTGAACCACTGGCGATGAGCAAATTAACCACGCTTTCGAGGATGGTCCGGGCACCATCTCCAAAAATGTGGTTAATTGAACCACGGCCCCGAATCGGCGGCTGGTAACGTCTGTTACTGTCGCTGATTCTGGGCTGTGGTTCAGACCCCGGGACGGAATCAGGCGCAGCGGCTGGATTGGCTGCTGCGCCTGTCTGTCTCCCGGAGGGCTGGCGGCCTGGGGAGCGTGGGGGGGACAGGGCTGTGTGGCCGCACGTTGCGCAGCACAGCCCCTCCCCCTCCCCAGATTCCCCGCCGGAATCAGCCGGCTCGTCTGTTGACGGGCCATTCTGATTCCGGCGGGGAATCAAAAGGTGATTCCGTGACAGGGCCAATGGACGCCCCGTCACATCTGAAATCACCCATTGACATCTGTCCACAAGAGAGCTTTCTGAGATCACCAACTCAAAGCATGTAGTCCCACCAATAGCCATTAGTGGACATAGTCTATTGGCCTTGCCATCTGTAAACTAGGGATGGGGAATATATTATTTCCCCTTCAAGGGGCAACTTGGTCACATAGATGGTGGGGATGGGGGTACTTAAGGGGTGTACTCAGGATGGGGGAGGAAAGAGAGAGTCTCAATCATGGATCTAGGTTATGAACGTATCCTTTATCTTTGTCAGACACAGACACTCTAACACTGATAAAATGGGTGTTACATTTTATTATACATGGTGCAGGGCACACACAGAGCACACCTGCAGCCCTGCACCATGTACAATAAAATGTAACACACCATTTTATCAGTGTTAGAGGGCCTGTTTGAAAAGGACCTATATCAATTTCTGCTCCCTTCCTCTTTACTCATTCTTTTCAGTGCTTGGCCGTAAGAATGGATCCAGGGGATAGGGTGGCCAGATATGCAAATGTGAGAGGACACTTATGAGAAATACAGGTTGCAGGGGTGCACTGACTCCAATGCAGCCCTGTAACCTGTATTTATCATAAGTGTCCTCTTACGTTTACATATCTGGCCACCCTATCCAGGGACCTCATCTAGGAACTGGAACGAAGCCACTTAAAAACAAACAAACAACAAACAAACTAGTTATGTGCCTCATTTGGCCCCCAGGCCTGAGGTTCCCTAGCCCTGCGACAGTATAAACCCATAAGTCAACCAAAAGGTCTGGCAGATCAGCGCCAGCCTCCCCAAGCCATTCACTCCCCTTATTTGAAGGGTCTTAGATAAACATGCTAAGAATTATGGGAGCTACAACAACCCAGGATACAGAGCAATGACAAGTACAAAGAGAGGAATATGAATAATATAGAGAAGAGGCCATTATTCTATGTACTGCGGAAAAATGTTTCTGCTCCTTACAAAAGAGAGAATTTATCTTGCTTTGATCAGAGGTGACAAAACCAGAATACTAATTTGATAAAGGTACAGAGGGGGAAATAAGAAAGCCATTTAGGATTTGATTCCGGTTTTGCCATCTGATCACAGAATTATAAATTCATGGGGGAGACACAGTTTTGTACTTTTGATAATTAGAAGAGATTAATTACTCTGTGTCTGCAAAGCTTTTCCCATGTGTCTGATTAAGAACTACACCGTTGTGCTCTCCAGCTAGGGGGTGTGCAATTTTGTATCGTCTGATCAATTACGAAAATGAATGGAGCCCCGTTCATTTGCGTAACTAAGGTAACAAAAACAAATGAATAAGCAAATGGCATTTTCTTTTTTCATTTTATTTTATTAGGAATAATGATAAAAAATTAAAATAAAAAAATAAATCCTCGCACATGCGCAAAATGGCCACCAGGGTGTCCTTCTCCTTTTCCGAAATGGCTCCGGCAGCGTAGGCAACCCCCAATGGCCATTTTGCACATGCACAGGGATTTTTTAAAAATTATTTTTAATAAAATAAAACTAAAAAAATAAACAAGAATGGTAGAGTCCTTTACGAAAACTCCTGAAAATGAAAAGGTTTTGGGAAACGAAAACAGAGAACTAAAACAAGTGATCTGCCTTCTGCACACCCCTATCTCCAGCTTCTCCTTAAAGACTTGGTTGGGCTGTGGTTATGGTCCAGAGAATGAGCTGGAGCTGTGCTCAGGAAGAGTGCAGGGTCGAGCCACTGCCAGAGGGTTAGAGATGCAGTAGCAGTGGTCAAAGAACCACTCTGCATAGATGGCCACAAGATCTGAAGTGAGAGAAGAGCAGGGACTTGGTGGAAGGGCTGGAGCCATTGCCGGGAACACACATTGAGGTCCAAGTAGCTGCCAGATTGCTTGGACAAACTGCCTTATCCTTATTTAGCACCTTGGCAGCCAATGGTGAGTGAGGGTTGGGTTAGCCAACCAGAATCCATAGGCATTACAAGAGTACGAGACACTGGGTGATTTCAGAAGTGACGTGGTGAATGTCCACCACAGTCAACCTCAGTCAAACGCGGGTGGTGGTGAAGGCACCATGCATGTCTGTTTGCTCGCATCCAGACGTTCACCACAGTCAAACGTGGCCCGGGGTGAAGCTAACCATGCTTTGTGAGGTCGGGGCAGGAGGAGGTCCAGAAGTGTGGTGAATGGTCACCACGGCAACAGGAGTGAATGAAAAGTCACTTCTGAATGGAAACCCACAGCCGCGGTGGAAGGAATTGACCCCAGCCGTGGTGCATTCTGGGGCTCGAACCGTGGTCCACGTCTCCACTGCATGTCTGTTGTGTTCCCCCGGCCCATGTTCTCTCTGATTGCCCCCGGGCGGTGGTCACGATCCTGTCACTTCTGTTGGGGCCGCATGTGTCACCACAGCCTGCGGTGAATCCGTTCACACCAGAGTGGGATTCACTGTGGTGAATTGGAATGCGTCACTTCTGAAATCACCCATTGGGCCAAGTCCTAAGGGTCTGCGGGTGATTCCTCAAGCCAGGGTTACTCAATTTGAGTCACGGGGTGGGTTGCAATAAATTGGTTGGCCCATGCACCTATCCTGCCCTCGCCTCAGCTCTTTGACTCAATTCTATTTGAGATTCCTGCTCAAATACCAGAGAGGGCACCATGGGGGGATTCTTTCGTGCAGCAGTGCCAGCAACAGCTCTCCAAGGCTTCAAGGCCAGTGCCAACTCTATCGGCTGCAGACAACAGTCTATGGGCCAATTGTCTGGGGGTTGCAGTGGATGGCTTCCTGGGCCGCATGCGGCCGTTGGCATTCACAGGGAGCCCTAGAGCATTCACAGGGAACCCACAGACCCAGGCTCAGTGGTAGTAAGTACTCACATTTGTTCTAATGCCAAGGGTGTAGCTAAGGTTGGAATGGTCCCTGATGCAGATGATGGAATGGAAGTCCCCCCCCGTGCATGGAATGCAGCTGCATCAGGAAATATGGGCCTCACCAGGCTTGTGGGCCACAGTGCAGTTGTACCCCCATCCCTATTATAGCCATGTCTTTGTCTCATGCCTCTTATTGATTGGGGCCCTTTGAGAAGAAACAGAACCCATGTCTCCAGAGTCCACAGCCGCATACCACCATTGCAAATGCATACCTCCCAACAGTCCCTATTTAAAAAGGACAATCCCTCTTTGGGTGTTGAATCCCACTGTCACTCTTTCAGGAGAGAGAAGCAAAAAGGGCGGAATTTAAGTCTCAGGCATCTCTTTCCAGGAAGAGCACTTGGGAGGACAATGGGGAGATGATGGAACCACAAGTATCTAAGTGGAATGAGAAGTAGCAGATTTTCTGCCCCCCTTTATGCGCCTGGAATGTTGGGAGATGTGCTCGTGCGGGTAAGTGTGCAAGGGGAAGGAGCTTATTTGAATGAGGGACCTTATCTCTCCTGAGCTACTTGAAATATTGGGAAGTATGTAAAAGTGTGATCTTTGTAAGCACCACAAGGTAACGCAAGATGGTTGTTGTGGACGTGCAGAGTTAAACGCTCTCAGCAACCTCTTACCTCAGCCCCCTGGGATTTTTTCATTGCTTATTGGAAGTAAAAGAACTAATTTCCAGCATAGAAAGCCATTAGGGTGAACGCACATCGATTGGACATTCTCACATTATATGAAGCCAGCGTCACCAGCACGATTCCAAGTAATCAAACAGTTAATAAAGCCCATTTGCATTGAATACCCAGAAAGTGGCTCAGGCCTTGCAATAAATCAATACTCGCTGCGGTGAAATATCGAACTGTCCCAAGCAGTATTCCAGTCCACAGGATGCCATTGTTCATGATATTATTTTACCCTGCACACTGACAGGCTGTTATCCCCTTTGTTTATTAAATTTAAAGCCCCCCCCTCCAATACAAAGCCAAAATAACGATAAAGAGGAAGGATGGAAGATGGAACCAAACAACAATTTCATACTTCTTATTATTACGGTTATACCTGTGCAGGGCTGGATACAAAATTTGTCCTAAACGGCCATTATAAATCCTTCTTTCCAGGCATTTGTGTCTTTCAGAATATTATCTATCCACATGCAGGCAGAGGATGAGAGATTTAGCTTGTGAACAAAAAAAGGAATTAGGATTCAGGCAGAGCCAAAATAAGTATTTTGAATTAATACTCCGGCGAATTTGTCCGAGTCACATTCTGTTTCTGCAAAGCGAATATGGAGGCCAGATTGGAAACTATATGTTCAGGAAAATTTGGTCTTAGTTGTTTTGAAGGAGAGACGGGATTTATTTTTAAATGCGGTTTTGAATATTGATCGGGCCATCTGTGTGACAGTCGCTTCAAATACCAAACAGCAAGAGACTGAATTTCATTTTTAACTTCTACCCTGCCCTGTCCCCCTTGTGGCTCAGAGCCTGCGTAGCCTAACGGATCTGGTGCTGGACATGGCTGTGAGAGGTTGGGGGTTCAAGCCGTCTTAGTCATAAACTCACAGGATGACCTTAAGCAAGTTGCTATCTCTCAGCCCCTTGTGGGGTGCCTCTACATGAGCTGTGGCAGTCTCGAAACCCCCATGGCAGGCAGCCACTGCTGCTGACACACTTAGGGACCCGCGCAGGGAGCAGGATGGATGGTCGTCCCCCCATGCCCCTGCTGGGTGACTGGGTTGCTGTCAGACCTCCCACTGTGCCCTGTGGTGAGCCAAGGTGCTGGCCACATGAGTGGGTGCCTGGCCTTCCCGCTATGATGGCTGTGAAGTGACTGCACTTGACTGAAATTAGCACCCGCACTCAGAACTGCTGTGGACCTAGCAGGGCAGACAGGGACTGGACACAGAGTGTGCCGCTGTGCCTTGAGCAGCCTTACCCCAGCCTTGTCCACTTTTTCCAGTGATGCCAGTCAGCTGCCTGCCCTGCTATGCAGTGGGGTGAATATCTGGTGGTTGCCAGGCACACAATGCACTGCGTCACGTCGTAAGGCTGCCCAGAGTGGGGTAAGCCTACCCAAGGCACGGTAAGTGATTCTGGGTACAAGAGGTGAGAGTGAGGCAGACTTGAACCCTGTTATTTCTAAACACTGGTCCTCACCCTGCCACTGACTTGTTGTTATGCCTTAACCCAGGCCCGTAAAAATCCATTTGCCTCTAATGAGTAACTTTTTGTGAGCTGGTGAGTGAATGTACCTGGCACGGCAACAATCATTAATTAGAGACAGGTCCCTGCCCCAAAGGGCTTACAGTCTAGGAAAGACAAGAAAGCGGGGATTCTGGCAGAGCCCAAACAAGTATTTTGAATGAATAATCCGGCGAATTAATCCGGGGGGCAGGGAGAGAAAGAGAAGTTGCACGTGCACATGCTTAGCTGATTTACAGGGGGAAGGGGTATTATCCGGAGTGAAATCGCCATCTGCGATGCGTCTGTGGGGATGAGGAGCTCAAGAAAGCCTGATGGAAGAGGTAGGTTTTTCAAAAGGGATTTGAAGGTTGGGAAGGAGCAGAGCAAATGCATCTGGGGAGGGAGTTCCAGGCATAGGAGGCAGCAAGGGAGAGGGGGCAAATACATTTAGAGGAGCAGGNGGGGGGGGGCAGAGGAGAAACGAAGCTCCCGGGTGAGTATAATAATCATCATTTTTATATAGCACCCCCCTGCCATGGCACTCAGGGTGCTTTACATATAACACAACAACCCTGCAAGGTAGGTTAGGCTGAGAGAATAATATGACTGGCCCAAAGTCAGCCAGTGAGTTTCTGGCTAAGGCAAGACTAGAACTTGGATCCCTCCTAGGCCAAGTACTGTGCACGTAGCCATTTCACCACACTGGCTCTCATGGGGTGGGGAACAAATGTGGCAAGATAGCGGGGAGCAAGGCCAAGAAGAGACTTGAAAGTAAAGACAAGGAGCTTGTGCCGAACGCAGTTTTACAGCCCCGGGCCTCCTTCCCCAGCCTGGCAAACAGACTTACAGGTCTGACTAGTGAGTTATTGATATACCTTCACAACTTTGCCTTAGGGCCATTCTCTTCCTCAATACCACCCATCTTTCAGTGGGGCTCCTTGTACTTTCCTCACTGAGAGAGCTGTTACAAGCGTTTCCCCGTCGCTTCTAGCAAGGCACTTTGAAGGGGAAGCAATGGGTATAATGAGCTACCAGCAGTACAGGAACGCCTGGGGGCTTTGGGATTATCTTTGCGTAATCAAGGGCTGGGAGAAGAAGCACACCATTTGCTTGCCATTCCTCCTCACTCTTCCCAACGATCAAAAGTCTCAGAGTCTGAACAAACTGTAAAACTGCTTGTGTTGAGTGGGTCACGACCACTTACCTTCCGCTCTGGGGAGCTCTGGTGCTCGGGTCTCACTGTTTAAAGAAGCGCATGGGTAAATGACTCCCCTTCCAGGCAGTCTGTTTTGATTTTGAGCTCCCAGCATCACCTGTTCCAGAGGAACATACTTCTCGGCTTCCTTGCCTTCCACTTACAGAGTTGCTGATTGAAAACCTAAGCAGAGAGAGGACTGGGAGTCCCCGAGATGCGGCAGAGTGGCGGTGATTTGTGATGAGCAGTCTAGTGCAACAAGAAACCACTTAGAACCGCATTACCCACCTGCATTTCTCATTTTGGCTCCGTCTTGTTTTACCTGGGGGAAGAGAAAAGCAGAGCCTTTGTGCACTGCTGCCTCTTCTCCCTCCCCTCCCCACTCAAAGAGCCAGGAGAAATTAAAGCCAAGTGTGGTTCCACTGGGCAAAAAAGAAAAGAAAACAAAATCTAGTCAAAACAAGTTTGTTGGGCAGGAGGTTCTAGGGGACACGCTTTCCATGGATATAGAAACTAGGGATGGAACTATTGGCAAATTATCGGTTACTGGTTTTATCGGTATCGGATTATCCGACATCGGATTTATTGGTATCGGCATATCGGTTTTTTAACATTGCCCATTTTTCGGATCTTTAACATTGCGATCATTTTTAAAAAACCGATATGCTGATACCGATATTATTGGATTAATCCGATACCGATAGTCCCATCCCTAATAGAAACACAAGGGAGTTGATTTAGGGGCATGAAAGCCCAGTAGAAAGATGAGAGGACCAGATCAGAGGAATAGCAAGGTTGCAATGGGCCCCAATGCAGGAGATGCAATGGGCCCTCTGATGCACTTAGCAAGTCTTCTGTGAGTGCTAATCATCCATTGGCCTATGCACACATTCCTCTTGGTGTCTCCCCCCCTCCCCCCCAGCTCTTGGACCCTGGTGCAGCTGTGGCTGCTATAGCTAAACCCTTGGATCCAGTTTCTTCAACACCATGTCATGGATTCCATTACAGAAAATCACAACACTGGATAACTGGAAGGAACCTCAAGGGCCATCTAGTCTAAGCCACTACTCTAAGCAGGATATCATCAGTTTACAGCATCAGACAGATGTTTGTTCAGCCAGGAAAGCATCTGCTGGAGAAGGGCATGGCTTGCCTTACAGGGTCTAGCTTGAAGCTAGAGAAGGTGCAACTAACATACCTACCAACAGTCCCTATTTAGGAGGGACAGGCCCTCTTTTGATACTGAATTTCACCGTCCCTCCAGCAGGAGGCCAAACGCCTTCCTTCAGGAGAGAGAAAGAGACAAAAAAACTGGAATTCAAGTCTCAGGACCTCGGACACCCCTGGTTGCCTCTCAGGAAAAGTCCTTGAGGAGACCATGGGGAGATGATGGAATGACAAGAAACTAAGTGGAATGATCAGCAGGAGAACATCTGTCCTCTCTTTCTGCACTTGAAATATTGGCAGAGGTGTGTGTGCGAATGTAAAGTGTGTTAGGGGGTGCAGTTTATTAACTGAGGCATGGGCTTGTCCCTCTTTGATGACTTGAAGCAATGGGTAAAAACAGCTGTGACAGTAGCCTGCTGTGACCCACTTTGTCATGCTTTGGCCTGGACCTCACCTGCACCCGTATGTAGGCGCTGCCAGATGTTGGCCCCAGGGCCATGTCAGCGGCTAGCCCAGGCTCTGACCTCAGAAAACCTCAGAGTCCACAGCCTGGGCTAAAGCCTGCCTGACCGGGCCACAGCAGGCCGTCACATCTGTTCCCAGGCCGCCAACCCATCCCGGGTCTGCCAAAGCCAGCTGCTATGGCTGGTTAGCGTTGGTTGCCATGGCTACCCAACATGGCAGGGGTGTGTGTGTGTGGCACTGGGTGCAGCATGGGGCCGACCACACGCTGGTGATTCTCCCTGCCCTCCTTGGACGCAGTCACGTTTGTTCGGCATCCTGAAATGGCGAGGACCGTGTCTACTTCAGTTTTCCTTCCCAAGTCACGCCAGGCCGCTGCTTTCGCACTGCCGTCGCATGTGTTTTCACTCACTGGGAGATATAAGAGAATCCCTTTAAAAGCTGTTTATAAATTATGGGGGGGCTTGCTGTATGCACTTTATACGCAAATTGAAGCAGCTCTGAACAGAGTTTTGCATGACAGAGGAAACGCAGAGCAGTGGTTTTGCCTCAGTGACCATATTTTGAGACAAGTATAATCCTGTGATCCAAGACAACAAGCAAGATACGCTAGTTGTACCCTGTTGCTTTTGTTAGGTCTTTTGGCAGCCTTTGATACAGTTGATCATGGGATGCTGTTGGCATGACTGTGTGACCTGGCTGGGGTTTGCAGGACTACTCTTGAGTAGTTCCGCTCATTTCTGGCTAGGAGGACCCAGAGGGTGATGATGGGCGGTGGCTCGTTGTCCCCTCGAGAGCTGCCTTGTGGCGTCCTGCAGGGTTCCATCTTGTCCCCACTCCTGTTCAATGTGTATCTAAGGCCCCTGGGAGAGATCGTTAGGAGAAATGGAGTGAAGTGCCATCAGTATGCTGATGACACCCAACTCCATCTTTCTTTTTCATCTGATTCAGGCCCTGCGCTCTTGGTGCTTACTGGCTGCCTGGCTGCCATTTGGGGACTGGATGTGGGCGAGCCAATTGAAGCTGAATCCAGACAAGACCAAGGTGATGATAGTTGGCAGGCCATGTGGCTGGGGGGGACATAGGGACCCCTGTTTGATGGCGTCCAGCCTCCTTCGGTCACTCAGGTTCATAGTCTTGGCGTGCTCTACTGCTGTACCTGGATGGCCAGGGTGCGGTGATGGTCAGGAGTGCTTTTCACCAATTCCATTTGCGCATCTTTCAGAAGAGATGCAAGGCCTTCTTGTTTGGCGGGCTGGATTGGGTAGAGGGTTGCAGGGTATGAGGGTTTAGGGATTTTTAGCTGTTTCTATATCTTTATTTATATATGTCTCTACGTTTTTATATATACGTTTTGTGGGGTCACAACACACACCCGGGGAACTTAAACTGCATTCCACAGACTACTTATTCCAGCAGGCTTCAATGGCGCTACCATGGAGTGAGTATTTTGTGGCTCGCGGCCTTAGAGTCTTTGACTTTCCTTGGAGCAAAACTGACAGAAGCTTTTCAGTTCCCGTCTTCATTCTGCACAACCAGCATCTGCAAAGATTAATAAGCCACACTTGTCAAAAACCCTCATCACTTCGATCACAGACTCCAGAGACATTAGCAGTATTGTAGAGTGTCATGTCTGCGATAATAGAAAGGCTCCCTTCTGCTTTGCTCCACGGCCCATTTTGCTATTGATGTGGAGCTGAAAAATGCCCAACCCTTCATCACTTGACTAGAGAGCGACAGAAGACTTCTAATCCAGTGCACTGAGGAAACTACATATTAAGGGTGCAATCCTTCACCTCCTGAGAAACTGCGCTTCTGTGAGGCGCGGTTTGAGTATGCTGCCACTCAAGCACACATGCATGCACGCCACTGGCAAAGCAAGTCATATGGGGCGTTGGCACGCACCTTCTGAGATGGCTTGGCGCTGCGCCTGCCACCAGTGTAAATCGGGTGTTGGATTGCACCCTAAATATTTCCATAGCACCAGCACTGTATCTGGTCCTTTACAACTGTTGAAAACAGACAGGGTCCCTGCCCTAGGGGGTTTACAATCTAAGAAAGACAAGGGAGTGGAGATGAGGGATGGGGGCAACAGAGGGAGATGAGGATACATTCAGGTAAACGTGTTTAGCTTAGTTAGCCTCTAAACTAAGTTTACAGGCAAACTAAACCTGGAAAGGTTGCAGGTAAATGTTCTTGGCTTAGTCACATGGTTACATCGGGGAAGGAAGGGGGACTAAGGGGGTGAGGGGCGAGGGAAGGCATGGTGAAAGAGGTTGGTTTTCAGGAGGGATTTGAAGGTTGGGAGGGAGTTCCAGGTGTGGGAGGCAGCAGGAGAAGAGGCAAATACACTTTGTGGAGCTGTGAGCAAGAGAGGGTGGGGGTAGAGGAGGAGCAGCGCTTTTGGATGGGAGCATAGCGGGAGACGAGTGTAGAGAGATGGGGGGTGAGGCAAGGCCGTGGATAGCCTTGTAGGCAAAGACGAGAAGCTTGTGCTGAATGTGTTCAGGTAGAGGGAGCCAATGGAGAGAGAAGAGGAGGGGCTGCACGTGATCAAAGAGTGCAAAATGTTAATGGGGGAACCTCTCTTTTTCCTCAGCTCCCCAAAGCCCCTGTTTCCGGTCAGCCCACCACCTATTTTTTGATTTGTTTTGGGTTCTTCCAACATCAGATTTTAGAAGCATGCTTTAAAAATAATAATAATAATATCAAAATCAGTCACGTACTCGTAAGTTCCAAACCTGAACCCTTAAGCTGACAGATGGCGTGGGGAGCCTTTTCTGTCCCGGAGGCCACTTTGAAACTCAGTACAAGGCTCAAGGACCACATACAAGTTGGGGAGGGGGGGGTGTACTCAAGAAAAGGAGGGCACAGAACACGATTTTTTGCTATGGATCTGTCCCCTGTCCTTGTATTCGTGCCCTCATCTCTGCTTCCCTACCCCGAGTTCAGTTTTTCAGTGGCTGGAGGTAGGAACTAGATTCAGGAACCAGAAAGGGGCCACATAAAATTTTGCTGCGGACCCCGGACCTGAGGTTCCCCACTCTTAGTCTCCAGGTTTCCTTTTTGAAGAGCTCTCATTCATGCTCATTCATGCTACAGAATTCACAACTTCCTCAGCCACAAGAGGAGGAGTTTGAATAATGCTCAGGCAACCACTCTGCCAGTGAACCAGAGGTTTGCTATCCCCAATATTGTTTATTTTGTACGTCAATCGTTTACTTGTCAGACACAATAACAACGAAGATTATATGGCCCCCAAGATAGGCACCCGGAGGGTGTCTGTATTGATGTACGCAGATGACACTGTTTTGCTCTCTGTTAGTAAGTTGGGTTTCCATCGGCTCCTTAAAGATTTTGCAGCGGAGAGCTCAAATGAGGAGTTAATTATTAATTACACAAAAACTAAAATTATGATTTTCTGCAACAAGTTTAAACCAGATAAATGGCTAGGGGCAGGAAATGTGGTGGAACAGGTCTGAATGTCCATGTCTTTAGGGGTAATAAATGCATTTAATGGCTCATGGACATCGCAATTTCATAACATAAAGCAAACGACGATGTCTATGGTCTCAACATGATTAAGACTCTATAGGAAAAAAGGAGGATTTCTAGTTGAACCAGCTCATAAAATATTTGAAGCCAAAATCATTTCAAAATTATGTTATGGAGCGCAGTTCTGGGGGCACGATTTTGTGGGTATAAACCAGCTGGAAATCATACAAAATAACTTTTTGAGAGGGCTCTTAGGGGTCCCAAAGTCAACCCTACCAGCAATTATAAGACTAGAAGGGGGGATGAAGTCCTTGGTGGCTAGAATTAATGGTTTGTTGGTGGTGTTCTTTTTGAAGACTCTGCACTCTCCGTCTAAATCCTTGGTGAAACAACGTGTACTAGAAAAAAGGAGTGCAACTTGGCAGAAGGAGGATGACTGGTGGAAGGGGGTGAATAATAACCTAAACCAATTAGGTTTCTCTTTTGAATTTATTGCTGAATTTCCATTTAATGTGGCTGAAAAGATGATTAAAGATAGGATCAAAGATGTTGATCATCAGATGCAAAAGTCTCAGGCGCCTGTTTCTTGCATCTCTCCATACTACCAAAATTGGCTGCCAGGTCTAGAGCCCCCAAAGCATTTGAAGAACATTTTGAACCCCAATCAAAGAAAGGCATTCACTGCCCTGAGATTACGGACAACAGAAACCATCGTTACAACGGGCAGGTGCCAAGGTATTCCTTGGCATGAGCGATGCTGTATCTGTAACTCTGGGAATATTGAAGACCTGCCATATTATCTTTTATTTTGTACTTGATATCTAATACCTAGAAATAGACTGATGCGGAAGGTTAGACTGAGGGAGCAGTGGACAACCCAGCAGAAACTAATCTATCTGTTGAATGATGAAGATAATGAGGTCATGGAAGCAACTGCAAAATTTGCTGTCATGGCATCTAAACTGAGAGATAATAGTCTCTGTTTGTGACATATGGGGTGACTTCTGCTTTCGGCCAATTGATTATAACATCTATGTACAGTTGATGATCCGGTAGTAATTTTTTTCAATCCTGCAGATTTGGGATTCCTTGAACTTATATTGACAATAATCTTAAGTGAATTAGAACATTTGACGGAGGTCCTGGATGTGTTTTATTTTACAGTTTTATTTTAATTTAATTTAATGTAATTCAATTTTAATTTAATGTAAACTTAGTTTTGGCAATATCTGACTTCCGATACTGATTTTTGCTCTGTATGTTCTGTATATTGTTCTGATTGTCAGGGCCAGAGAGGCCAGCACAATAAAAGATTCACTAACTACTCTGCCAGTGCTGCCACACCTTTGTTTCAGAACAAGATTCCTGGGCCCACCGAAAGCCCACCGTAGCTAGGTTGGAATGAGCCCTGGGGCAGAAGATGGATTGCTACCCACCCCAGGCGGGTGGGTTCCTCAGCCTTCCACAACCCCTTCCCATCATACCAGCTCCCCTCCCACCATAACACATGCACTGTCAATCCCGCAGCCCCTCGACAAACAGTTTCCATCTCTCCTTGCGGGGAGGTAGGCTTCTACAGGTTGAAAAGTGGGCAGATGGTTTCTCTCACTCCCAGGCAGTGGGACCAGGTTCTGTTGGGGGCTCCCAACCCGGAAGAGATGCAGCGGAGACTTACCTCCTTGCCCCACGGTTTGGGGGAGAGACCAGAGGCCCCTGGCTCGTTGGGAGACTCTGTAGCTAGGCCCTGTGGTGCAATGCTTATCTGATTATGCACAGCTGGGGGTCATTTCAGCATGAACGTGGCCCAGGACATGACAGTCAAGAATCCACAGGACCTGGGCCGCAGAGGCTCATGGGTAGGGGCTGACACTTCCCACGACTTTATCCCAAGACTCCTATTTTGGCCTATGGGAGTCTCGGGGTCAAACTGTAAGAGGCATCAAACCCTACTGAGCCCTGGTACAGTTCCAACCCCTGGACATATGACAGCTGTGTCCCTTCCCACCCTAGTCCTGCAGCTAGCCTAGTGAGGCTCCCTGAGGGGCACATGGGGTTGCCATACACACACATTTTTAGAGGACTCTTAAGGAATACAGGTTGCAGGGCTGCACTGGATCCAGTGCAGCCCTGCAACCTGTATTTCTCATATGTAACCTCTAAAAATGTGCATATATGGCAACCCTAGGGGCACAGGCCTGGCATCCCCATGTGCCCTGTGCAAAAGTGGTTTATAGAGAGAGGATGGGGGAAAGCAACCTCTTCTCAAAGGCTCTGCTGTAATCAGGACAGGTGATGTCACTGTATTGGGGCCCCTGAGACCAGGAGTCTAGAATCCCTGATGCTGGGAGGAAATGCAAGCATAGGTCAAAGATTAAATGGACCACCAAGGTCGAGCAAGCCTCTCCAGGACTGGCCTGAGGCACCATGAGCAGACAGGCTGCTTTCCCACAAGATGTTTTTTAGCGCTATTTTAAGTTTAGCGCTAGATCCGCGATTGTTTGAATGCACTCTTTCAGGTGAACTGCTCGAACACAGGGGATTAAAGTAGCATGAGGCAAGGCAGCCCAAACATACCTTTACAGTGCCGGGAGTCTACCACAAACGTCCAATCATGGCGTGTGTCCAATCTTGTGGCGTGCCTCCCGGAGCGCCCGATAGTTGGAAAGGGCCCCAGGCTTGTGAAGCGGTGCGCGGTTCTCCGAGCGCCCTTTTTTCCCAGAGGGAGCGCACAGACTGTAGGGATAGGGTAGCAGGGCGGGGCTTCTACAGTGGGGCGCAGGGGTGCTGGAGAGAATCCAGGTCCATCTTCAGATGGACAAGAGATTACAATTGCCTGTTCGATGACGTCACGATGGTGTAAATGGCGCAAATTTTAAGCTGGGTGAAGGGTTCCCCCTTCTTGCCTCATGCAAAAAAGTAATCGTGATTGCGCTAAAAAAGTAATTGTGGGAAAGCAGCCATACTAAGGAAAGCCAGACCCAAGCTCTAGATCAATAAGAAGACTAATCAAATCTTTCTCGCTGCAAGCCAGCCATGTGTTCGCTACCTCGCTAAATAAATAGCGAAAGGTGAGCTTTCCGATAGCTCTTCCAGTCCAAAATATTTATCTATTTTCCTCATCCCTATCGATATTGACAAGGCCATCTCCCTCTTTATTCTCAGAGTTATTCAATTTAGGGAGCTGTCAGTCCTTTGCGGCACCGACTGCAACATTTAGAGAACAGAATCCATTTTTTTTTGTCTCCATCTAAAGGGAGTCAGTAGAACATTTTCAAAAAGTGTTCCAAAATCATGCAGGTGCACCCTCATTTCAGAGTTTGTTCAGCTCTAGCTAACAGGACATGCTTACTGAAACATGTTTTAATTGGTTGTCTGTTTTTTCAACATCAGTCTCTGCTCGTAACTCCATTCTGCATCTCTTTCAACATTGGTACAAAATCACTAGGGATGGGCAAACAGAACGGAATTCGGAAATTCGGTTCGGTTTGGTTTAAAATTCGAGTTCGGAAATTCAGTTCGGTTCGGTTTGAAATTCGGGTTCGGTTCGGAAGTTCAGTTCGGTTGACCGAACAGACCAAGTTCGGTCAAATTCTGAACTTCTGAACCAAGTTCGGCCATTCAAAAAAAGTTTTTTTGGGTGTGTGTTGCCACTAGGGATGGGCGAACAGAACGGAGTTTGGAAATTCGGTTCAGTTTGAAATTCGAGTTCGGTTCGGAAGTTCGGTTCGGTCGACCGAACAGACTAAGTTTGGTCCGAACTTCCGAACCGCGTTCGCTCATCCCTAAAAATCACTGACTACTTCTAAGACCACTGCTTGAGATACGCAGTCTCTATCCCCCTTTCTGGGGTATAAGCCCACTGATTTTTATTAGGGATGGGAAATGGTAAGAAAAATCGGGATCAGTTCAGAATTGAACCAGCCCAACTTTAAATTGGTTTTTAGATTGGCTTGATTGGCATTGGTTCTGATTCCAAGCAATACAAGCTAAATCCATGTGTCTGCCCACAGCTCTACCTCCCATGGCACCCCTGACCATGGCACCCCTACCTCCCCTACCTCCCATGGCACCCTGGGCGTTGGGCAAGAGTCCAGGGGAGGCAAAGCTGAGGGTAGAGGGGTCCGTGCAGGGGTGAGGAGGGGGGTAGTTGCCTCCCAGAACTCCTGTCCGGCTCACACCTCCCCCACTTTGACCCCTGCCTGTGTGCACCTGCCACAGCAGCACTGGGGCGGGCAGACGGCAGGAGTCCAGGGGAGACATGCACTGGGCAGGGGTCCTGGGAGGTAGAGCTGGGTGGGAAGGGAGGGGGGGTCGGAAATGTATCCCTCCTTCCTTGGGGCCTAGTCGTGCATGAATCTACAGTGCCTTGGTCACATGGTGGGAGAGGTGAGACCATCAAGCACATTTTAACTGCAGTAATGAGTCAATATCCAAACTGAGGCTCTCAGGATGATGTCTTTCCCTTTCCCTGCTTTCCGATTGAGCATTTTTAGCCCCTTTGAATTGCTATTGCAGGCCAGTCCAGCCCCACTAAACCCTGCCTCCTAACTAGATTTAACTTGGGAAGTTAAATCCCTATATATAGCAGAGCAAGAACTTTCTTGTCATTACAAGCCATTCTATCCTCCAGTGCTTTCTTCAGCAGGAAATTTACTAGCAATAATATTACTTGGCACTTCCCGCCTAGAGTGGCTTCCGTCCAAAGATCTCCATGCACTTTACAAGCATTAATTAATGACAGTCTCTCACTGCCACAGTGAGGCAGGCATTGCTGCAAATATCTAGGATGCTTTTGTACAAAGTTTCCCCCCTGGGATTTGGGATGGTCGCATATGTGTGTGTTGAGGCAGGACTGTTGGAGCAAAGGGGCTGAGTTGAGCCCAGGCCCTGGACTCTAAGGAGGCAGGGACTCCGCCAGTGGCCAGAGGTTTGCTAGGAAATGTTCAGAGCAGGGGTTGCTGGTGGGTTTTGATGTTGGAGGGGCACTGGGGCAGTACAGGTGGGCCGGTGGGCCTATGGGCAGAGACAGGGGGACGGTAGGTGGAGCCGGGGAGACGGTAGGTGGAGCTAGGGGGACGGTAGGCCAGTGGCATGGCATAACCCAGCAGCAAGGAGTTCCCAGGGTTAACATTGGATGGAAGAAAACACAGTCTACATGCACATCAAGCTTAAAATAAATAATTTATAAACCCAAAACACAGGGACCCATCCTTGTAAAGCACCCCAGTCACAGCCTGAGCCCAATTTTACCATGCACATCCCATTTCCAGCATTTTGAACACAACTGAAATCGCATGACTTGCAGTGATATCTCAGGATTTCCAAACCTCAATTTTACCTCACACAGTCCCCCCTACACTAACCCACTAGCCCCCACTTCCCTCCCCAATAACTCAGGAGTCCTGGCTCCCAGCCCCACTGCTCTAACTCACTAGTCCCCACTCCCCTCCCCAAGAACCCAGGAGCCCTGGCTCCCAGTCCTCCTGCACTAACCCACTAGCCCCCACTCCCCTCCCAGAGAACCCAGGAGTCCTGGCTCCCAGCCCCCCCTGCTCTAACCCACTAGCCCCCACTTCCCCCGTGTGCCCCCCCGCCCCCCCGCAATTTACTCACTGTGGGCCGGGTGATTTTCCGGGTCATCGTCACAATAATCCTCCAAGCCTCGGCCTCCCAGTCCCCGGGCTTGAAGCAGTGTGCATGGGAGAAGCAGAAGCCAAGCCTCCTGCTGCTTCCATGTGCGCTGCTTGAGGCACAGCTGGCTTGAGTCCCCACCCCTCCCAGTCGAGTCAAAGTTGACTTGGCAAAGCGAGGGAGGGACTCGGAAGGGAGGGACTCAGGGAGGGAGGAGGGGGGGGAGGCTGGAAGCTGCGTGAACAGCAGCTTCTAGCCTCCCCCCCCCCATACCCGGGTGCCTGTATTGGGCACCCAGGTATGGAGTTTCCCACTGCCCAGCCCCCACAATGAAATAGTGCCCCCTGCAGGGTCCCTTTATGCAGAATGGATGGCGCTTCTAGCCGCCCATTCCGCATAAAGGGAGAAAACGCCTCCCTTATGACCCTGAAGGCTTCCTTAGGAAGCCTTCCTTCCTTAGGAAGCCTTCAGGGGGTGGTGGTGTGTGAGTCACTGGTTTGTGTGCGCGCGCACACAAACCAGTGACAATGTTCTGAGCCAGCTTGAAGAACCTTGTAGCAACCTTCTGAAGGTAGCTACTTCAAACAAGGTTCNTTGTGTGCGCGCGCACACAAACCAGTGACAATGTTCTGAGCCAGCTTGAAGAACCTTGTAGCAACCTTCTGAAGGTAGCTACTTCAAACAAGGTTCTTCGAGCTGGCTCCGCACATGAGCCCAGGCTTGGGCTGGCGCAACTTTTTTGTTTTCCCCGGTGGCAGTCGGGTTACATGACTCCTGGGGCCCCTGTGGCTGGGGGGGCATTGCCCCTGATGCCCTATGGAGCACACCACCACTGGTTCAGAGTGAGTAGAGGAGAAATCAAGGCCAACACTCTGCCCCCACCCATTCTGAACATTTTCTTGTGGCACTCAGGCTACTTGCAAAGGGCCCTAGCAAGAAGGACATCTCCAGAGTGGGCAGTGGTGGAGTGCTGGCCCTGCTTCCCATGCACTCTTACAACTTCCTTCCTGGTAGGGTTTCTGCCTCTTCTGGGGGCAGGGGAGAAGGGATCACTGGAACCCACCTTTGCAGGGGGAGTCTGCACATAGGCAATAGCCATTTTACACATGCACAGACAGACCGCCCTTTTCCAAAATGGCGTTGACACAGCTGCCGCCATTTTGGAAAAGGCCCCGCCTGCACAGAATGATCTGGTGGCCATTTTGCACATGCACAATGGTTTTATATATTTTAAAAATTGTTTATTTTAAATTGATTTAAATACGGATCCGTAATTAAATCTGGAAATTAGAGATCCAGCTCTGTAATGGATCCTAATCTGTAATTTCCTCCGGACACCCACTCCTACCTAAGATGGAACTCCTCTGGCTCCCTCAACCCCTCGGCAATGCCATTTTGCGCATGCATGATGAACAAAAATCCTAGTTTGCACATGCACATAATGGTGATGTCCGAGGGATGGGGCGCTGTAGCTGCTGTTTCAGAACAGATATCTGGTAGAATGGGACCTGGATCAGGGCCGGTCTCCATTCTGCTGCCCCCAGATCATACTGGGCAGGTCTGCGTCAGCTCTCATGTTGTTTGAACAAGCCCTAAGCTACTTACCTGACGTCACACCACAAATCAGCTGGAGAAACAGGAACAGGAGGACTCAGGAGTCCTTACTCCCACTCATGGTTGGACTTAGAATTTGTGGAGCACCACAGCAAAAGGAAATGGGCCCTGCCCCTTTAACACAGCCCTGCCCTGTAACCCTTTTGAGAGGAGCCATTTTTGCCCTGTGATTTTGGCTGCTGTTTTAAGACAACCAAGAGGCTGTAGCCAAGTGACAATACAAGTGGCAATAGCTCTCATGGGACCCTGAAGACTTGCATTTGGGATACCCTGGGAGGGAGTATCGCTGCCACATGGAGAGTCCTTTCCACATCCTCCCCCACCCCCCAACACACTGGAGGCCACTTCCAGGACCCCAGGAAGTTCAGAAAAAGCACTGGAGTCAAAACCATGGCCCTGTGTCCCCTACCTAAAGCCGACCCGGTTCCCCGTCCCTTGTTTTTATCATAAAGGCTGCCTCCCTTTGAACAAAAATCTAATGAAACATGAGCTGCAAGAGGCCCAGTCTCCAAGCCATAAACATGTCTGGCTTTCATTAGCGCTCCCGGGGAAATATAAGCGCGTATCTGTCAGGAGGAGCAGACCCCTAGGAACGAGAAAGTATATGGTGCCCTTCATAAAAAAGAAAAAGAAAAAAAAAAGCCACATTGCTTTAAAGAGGCAATAAAAGCAATATGGCAAATTTATGTCAAACCAATGTAATTGTTCTATGGTAAGTGCTTCAAGGACTCTTATGAGGCCATTAAAGGGTTTTTTAACTGATAAAAAAAAACCCGGGAATGCCATTTATTAGCCAGAGTAATTTAGGGTGTTGTTCAACACAAAATAATGGGATCTAGATGATTTGGGTGAGTTGCTGACTTACAAAGTACACACAAAGAAACTGATCTTGTTAGCAGAGCACTGAAGAAAGCATTTTCATATACGAAATTTGCCTTCCACTTCTTTAAAATTCAGTGGTTGCACTCCAAGATATACAGATAGCATAGCAGGTTTTATTTAATTTTTTTTTTATTTTTTTTTGAGTGAAAGAAAATGTCCACTGACCTGAGAGATAACATTTCTAGTTGGGTAACTCCCTACGTGCCGTGTTAAGAACATATCCCACAATACCTAGAGTGCACGTTGCTCAGAATGCAGTTCTTTCAAAAGGGCATCCAGCTGTGATCTAAGGACAAAGGGTGCAATCCTGATTCCACTGACATCAATGGGAGTTTTGCCATTGATTTCAAAGGATTGTGTCCTAAGTGATGTATGGTCACCACGTTTCTGGGCAGCCTGTCCCAGTGCTTGATCATTTTTAGATCACCAGCTTGAAGCATTTCCCTATATCGGGGTGGAGAATCCCCAACTTGCAGAGCAAATGTGACCCATGCCCCTTTGATTTGGCCCCTGGAGCAATCCACAGGCTGAGCAGGCCCTACTGGGGCAGAGAGGTGTGGCATGTCAGAATGGGAGGACCTACAGGGACAGATGAGTGTGGTGTGGTGGAACAGGATGAAGCAGAGTCCAGCAGTCGTGCCCGAGCACATACTTCCTAAGGATGTGGGGCCAATTCGAATGGTTTGCCCCCGGAGGCTAATGGAACCGGAATGGTTTCGGTTGGCCCTCAGGGAGTTACCCTCTGACTTCGATGACCGTCACATCGATGATCTCGTCGCACTATGGAACACTCTGTTGACTGAGGCCACTGATTGGATGGCTCCTAGACGTCCGCTGCCCAGGCGACAGCACCTCAGACCTCCGTGGTTTTCGGAGGAGCTGCGAGTGTTGAAGCGAGAAGGGCAGCAGTTGGAGCGATGGCAGCGTCGCTATCATACTAAAGCCGACAGATTGTGGGATAGAGCCAGTTTATGAGCATATGCCGAGGCAATGAGGGCAGCGAAAAAAGCTTTTTTCGCTGCTCTTATAACATCCGCAAAATTGCACCCAGCAGAGCTATTCCGGGTGGTGCGGGGGCTGGTCAATCCGGCCTCCCTCCACCCTGGAGTGGAGTCATCTATAGCACACTGTGATAGGTTTGTGAATTATTTTGTGGATAAAATCGCTTTGATTCACTATGATTTCGATGCTGCACTTATTACACTAGGATAACCAGAGGCTATAGAAGTCATGCCTTGTCCGGTTTTATTATTTTATTTATTTATTTATTTATTTATTTTTATTTTATAGATTTGTATCCCGCCCCCTCCTGCAACGCAGCTCGGGGCGGCTAACAACAATAAAAAACAATTAAGATCAATTAAAATATAAATATAAAATACATAAATAAAACAGGGCTAAAGGACAGTAATAAATAAATAAATAAATGGGCAATTTCAGTTGGTGACACCCACTGATGTGGTCAGGACCCTTGGGCTGTTAGGTCACCTCTTGTGAATTAGATCTGTGCCCATCTTGGCTAATTAAATCTTGCCAGGAGACAATGGGGCCGTTGCTGGCGGGGGTGGCCAATGCCTCCTTTCGGGAGGGCAGAGTGTTGGGCTGTCTCAAAGAGGTGGTGGTGCGGCCTCTGCTCAAGAAACCATCACTTGACGTTGACTCCCTTGCCAGCTATCGACCTGTCTCTAACCTTCCCTTTTTAGGGAAGGTTATTGAGCAGGTGGTGGCTCAGCAGTTGCAGGGGCATCTCGACCGCATTGGTTTTCTTGATCCCTCTCAGTTGGGATTTCATCTGGGTCATGGCACGGAGACTGCGCTTGTGGCCTTTGTGGATGATCTGTGCTGGGAGATGGACCGGGGTCGCTTGACCCTGTTGGTCCTATTAGATGTGTCAGCTGCCTTTGAAATGGTGGATCACGAGATGTTGGTGGCGCGCCTGCGGGAATGTGCAGGGGTGGGCGGGACTGTTCTTGAATGGTTCCGCTCATTCCTGACCAGGAGAACCCACTGAGTGGTACTCGGGGAGTGTTTTACATACCGAGACCTCATGCGTGGTGTCCCGCAGGGTTCAGTGTTGTCCCCCCTCTTGTTCAACGTATATATGCAGCCTCTCGGCGAGGTGATCAGGAGGTTTGGCGTACGGTGTCACCAATATGCTGATGACACTCAGCTATACCTCTCTTTTTCAACCGACCCAGACCCCGCAGTCTCCATGCTTATTCAGTGTCTGACGGCTGTGGGGGATTGGATGAGGGCTAATCGACTGAAGCTGAATCCCAACAAGACGGAGGTGATGCTGGTGGGGAAGGTGATGGAATTAACGTCCCCCATCATTGATGGGGTCTGTCCTCCATTGGTTCCCCAGGTACGGAGTCTGGGGGTACTCCTCGATGCGCAGCTCCGCCTGGATGCCCAGGTGGAGGCTGTGGCGAGGGGTTCCTTTCGCCAATTACATCTGGTACGTTGGCTTAGGCTGTACGTTTCGGACTCTGACCTGGACACCATCATCTATACTTTCATCACCTCTATACTAGAGTATTGTAACGCACTCTATGTGGGGCTACCCATGGTGATGGCCCGGAGGCTGCAGCTGGTGTAGAATGTGGCGGCCCATCTCTTGGTGGGACTGGGCCACCGGAAGCACATAACACCAGTGCTCCGTTCTCTGCACTGGCTGCCGATAGTCTTCCGAGCCCGATTCAAGGTGTTAGTTTTAACCTATAAAGTCTTATATGGTCTGGGCCCTGCCTATCTGCGATACTGCCTCACCCCCCCCACCCCCCAGGTACTGGACCGGCTCCTGTGGTCATCAGGGGATGCCCTTCTTGTGGTCCCTTGAGTCTTCTGGGCAGCCATGCATGGGAGGGCGTTCTCAGTGGCCACACCGAGGCTGTGGAACTCCCTTCTGGTGGGGGTGCATCTGGCCCCGGACCTTCCCTCCTTTTGTAAAACCCGAAAGACCTGGCTGTTCCGCCAGGCATTTGGCGGGGGAGATGGGGGGGGGAGGAGGAGGAGGAGAGGGATGGGGGTATAATATGTTTTATAGTTTTATGATTTTAATTGCTAATGTATATTGTTGTGAGCCGCCCGAGCTGCCTGTGGCAGGAGGGGTGGGATGCTGAATGCTTTTAATATATAATAAATAAATAAATATAAACTTTCAAGAAGACAGGCCCAATCGATGACCCTCAGCCAATACACCCCACCTGTCAGTGTATAAGCCCCACTCCCTCATCCCCTTACAAGTGCATGCATATGCACCTCCCAACATCCCAAGTGCATACAGAGGGACAGAAGCTCTCCTGTTTCTCATTCCACTGAGACCGCTTTCAGACCCCCCGCCCCCCCAGTGCATATTCTGGTTGCGGGAGGGAATATGCATGGGGGGGGGGACAATCTGAAAGCAGCCTGTTCCTTGTGATTCCATCACCTCCCCATTGTCCTGTCAAGAGCTTTTCCTGAGAGCGAACGAGGAAAGAGAGGCTTGAGACTTATCCATCCTTTTGTCTGTCTTTCTCCTGAAAGAGGGACTCTGACTCCCTGAAAGAGCGACAGTGGGATTCAGCACCCAAAGAGCGGCTGTCCTTCCTAAATAGGGACTCTTGCGAAATATAGGCCCTTTTTACAAGGGCGGCAAACACCCATGAACACTCAGAAATCTGGGTGTTCCTGGGTGTTTGCTGCCTGTGTGAACTGTGCCACGGCTGGATGGGGTGCATTTACGTGCATGCGTGTTCCTGGCTCACACCCATCACCCACCCATGGAGCCATCCAGAAAAATGGAGGCGGTTCCATGGATGGCGGGGGGGGAGGTTGGTGTGCGCCGGTGTGCGCCCCTCAGAACCTCCCAGCTGCCCAGAGCACACTGACCACAGTCTGTGCCTTGGCAAGTTTTGTTTCTCCATTCTTTCCCCTTTCTGCTCCACTCTCCCTCTTGGACAGCACCCCAGCATTCCCCCATTCTCCTCTGCCCCATCCCAAGGAGGAAGAACATTTCCCACTCCTGCTCTGTATTCAGTTATGGAACATGAACATTTTTTTCTTAGCTGAACGAGTAAATGAAAGCCACGCTGCCTGCTTTCTTATCCGCTATATCCCATGTTTAAATAAATCATTGTTAAATTAGGCACAGCAGGCGTTTAAAAAAATCATTTATTTTTCAAAAGATAAACCCAAATTTTCTAAGGTGCAGCCACCTGCCTGAGAGGGAACTGATGGTGCCACAGATGTACATACAGATCAAGCCTTTTGCAGCCTGTTCATTAGCGATAATCCTTTTGGCACATTTGCTTGTTTTTGGCCTCGGTTACATTTTCGGAAGCTACTGCTGAAATGTTCTTTAAAGCCAAAGAGGGAACTGTGACAATCCAGCACTTTCTTCAGCAAAACCAACAATAAATTGCAGCAGCCCAAACTAATGAAAGTTGCTCTAAAGCAGAATGACGCACTTTGGTTCAGTCATGACCAAGATAGAATACAATCATTATCTTCTCTCATCTTGGCCTACAGTGGGGTAATCACCCCATCAGTTTTGTCCCAGAGTCCCCTGGTTTCAACCCAGGGGTGGGGAACCTTTTCCCTCCCAGGGGCCACTTTGAAAATAAGTACAAGCTCCGAGGGTTTTATCATTCCGAGATAAAAAAAAAAGGAGTGTCCAGATCATTGATCTGTGCCATGTTTCTGTCTGCCAGACAGACAGCTCACAACTCAACAAAATTCTCTTCAGACAGCCCCCTACCTTCCAGTCCTGTGCAAAACCTAGGATGGACTGGTCTGGATTACGACTGAAATGAGATCTCGCAAAAGTGAGAAATCTCATCGAAATCCTGGATCTCGGTTCGTCTCAGACAAACTGAGAACTAGGACGCTTTCGCTGAGTTCTCAACAATTTTTTAATTTTATTTTTTAAATCATGTGCAAATGGCCGCTGGACTTTTTTGCGTATGTGCAAAATCACCACTACCCTTAACCAAAATGGTGGCAATAGCATTACTGCCATTTTGGTTAAGGGCCGTGGCCGTTTTGTACATGTGCAACAGTCCAATGCCCATTGTGTGCATGCGCCATCCACTGCCCTTAACCAAAATGGCAGTTGAAGCTGCCCTTTTCCAAAATGGCATTGACGCTGTTGGCACCATTTTGGGAAAGGCCACACAGGTGCAGGATGGCCCCAGTGGTTATGTTACACATGCACAGTGATTTTTTAAAAATTCTTTTTTTATAAAATAAATTTTAGAAAACTGGTAATGACGTTTACAAAAAAATCTCTAAAATGAAGGGGTTTTTTGTAAATGAAAACAAAAATGGTAGAGTTGCCTTCTGCACACCCCTGTCAAACTGCAGTTGGGGCAGCTCCACCGGAGAGACACCCTAACTCAGCAATGCCCGCTTCCCCACCCTGCCCTGTACCTCTTGCCTGTTAGGTGGGGTGGGGAGGAAGGAGGGGATTCGAGACACAAGGAACAGGTTCCTGCTCCTACTCTGGTCTTAGCGAGGCGCACACAGAGAATAAATGCCCTCAGGATCTTGTGAGGACTTTCTCTCAGGGACCGAGAGCAACCCAGACCATTACTGGGCAGAGAGGGCAGTTCCCGAGGGAAGAGCAGGGTGCCAGACTATCTCAAGGAGGCTGTGGTGTGGCCCTTGTTCAAAAAGCCATAATTGGACATTGGCGTCCTGGCCAACTATCAGCTGGTCTCTAACCGTCCCTTTCTAGGGAAGGTTATTGAATGGGTGGTGGCTCGACAGCTTCAGGAGCATCTGGACCGGGACAACTTTCTTGATCCCTCACAGTCTGGCTTTGTTCCGGGTTATGGCATGGAGATTGCATTGGTGGCCTTGGTCGACGACCTCTCCTGAGAGTTGGACCAGGGTCATTCAACCCTGTTGATTTTGTTAGATCTCTCTGCTGCATTTGATACCGTTGATCACGGTTGTTAGTGACTCGGCTGTGGGACTGGGCAGGGATCAGCAGGACTGTTCTTGAATGGCTCCACTCTTTTCTGGCTGGGAGAACCCAGCGTGTGGTGCTGGGGGAGTTTTCATCTCCCCCCACCCCAGGGTGTCACGTGTGGAGTCCCGCAGGGTTCCATCTTATCCCGTCTCCTGTTCAATGTGTATATGCAGCCTTTGGGGGAGGTTGTCAGAGAGTTTGGTGTAAGGTGTCATCAATATGCTGATGACACCCAACTATAGCTCTCGTTTTCATTAGACCTAGGTCCAGCAGTCTCAGTGCTTATCCGGTGTCTGTCAGCGGTGGGGCACTGGAGGAGGGCGAGCTGCTTAAAGTTAAATCCTGACACGACAGAAGTGATGGTTGTGTGGAAAGTCAGGGGAGTGATAGCCCCCATCATTGATGGGGGTCTGCCCTCCCCTGGTATCTCAGGTCCATAGTCTGGGGGTGCCCCTTCATCTGAAGCTCCTCCTGAATGTCCATGTGGCAGCTGTGGCGAAGGGTGCATTATGCCAATTTCACCTGGTATGTCGGCTTAGGTCATATGTCTCGGACTTGGACATGGCCACAATCATCTATGCTTTTATTACCTCGAGATTAGACGACTGTAACGCGCTCTATGTGGGGCTACCGTTGGTGATGGTCCGGAGACTGCAGCTGGTGCAGAATGCAGCGGCCTGTCTCCTGAAGGGAACGAGCCGATGTGAGCACATCACTCCAGTGCCCCGCTCACTGCACCTGCTGATGATCATCTTCCAGGCCCAATTCAAGGTGTTGGTGTTGACCTTTAAAGTGTCAGGTGCCGGGGGCACCCTTACCGGGGGGTGAAGGGCCGACGTCGAGAGCTCCATCCCCAGAGAACATGGCTATCCACGAAAACCACCGTGCCTAGAGAGGCAGGAGGTGGAGCACAGCAGGATCAGGCCCTTACAGGCACTTAACCGGCCCAGCCAGGAAGAGGAGAAAGAGGAGGGGGCAGGGAGCAGCATAGAACCGAGCGGGTGAATGAGCAGCAGCGTAGAAGCACAGAGACGCTCAGAGAGCGTCCGACAGCAGGCGCTGCGGCAGGGGCAGGGCTGGCAGCACAAAAGTTGCAAGCTAACACTCCTCAGTGCCGGTAATCAAGCTTGCTTGTGAGACTGGCCCCTTTTCCCACCCTTTGGAGCAGTGTGGCTGACAGTGGAGCAGAGCAGCGGTGTTGCAAGTAGCGTGAGTGAGGAAGTGTGTGGAACGGGTGGTAGGTGAAGGAGTTTGAGATTGTGGGTGTGAGAGGGGAGGGGTGTGAATGAGTAAGGGGAGGGTGGGGGAGCGTGGGTGTGTGTCAGTATTGTTTCTCCCTTGTGTTTTCCCCCAAGACTCTGTCATTCCCCCCTGCCCTCGGATCCTTGTCTGAGGTATCCTCCCTATACCTTTCCCACACCTAGGCAAGAGATGTGGTGTGCTAGCACTGGGTGCAGCACAGCGATTTCTGGGCCCTATGATGATCTAGACTCGATCCTGTTCCAGGTCAAGACCAATCACGATCCTGAGGGCAATTTAGGGCTGCACGTGTGCGTGGGTGGTAGTTTTCTCCCTGTGTCCTGGTTCCCTTTCCCCAATCCCTAACATAAAGCCACAAACGGCCTGGGCCCTACCTACCTGCAGGACTGGCTCACCCTCCAGATTTTGGATCAACCTCTGCAGTTAGCCGGGGGCACCCTCCTTGAGGTCCCCAGAGTTTTCCGAATGGCGACCATGAGGAGGGAGTTCTCTATGGCTGAACCGCGGCTGTGTAACTCCCTCCCGTTGGCGGTCCATCTGGACGCTGACCTCCCCTCTTTCCGCAGACAGTGTAAGACCTGGCTGTTCCACCGGGCCTTTACCGAGGGAGATGAGATGGGTGGGTTGGGTTAGGGAGGGGTTTTGATATTCGGTTATTTTAACTTTGGGGTTATTAATGTTGTTTTAATGTATTTTATCATGTGTTTTAAAAGTGTTGTTAGTCACCCCGACATGCTTATACCAGGAGGGGGTGGCATATAAATAAATAAATAAATAACTCTCTAACCTCCCCAATACATCATTTTCTCTCTTGGCTACCTTCTTTCCTTGTTCCCCTTCCACTCCTCCTGTCTCTAGTCTTCCTCGACGCTCCCCTTCTCCCAATCTTATCCCTATTCCTCCTGTCTCTAGCCTTCCTCGACACTCCCCTTCTCCCAATCTTATCCCTATTCCTTGCCTCCCCCCTCATCAACTACCAGTTTTCTGCTCCCTCTGGAACTGTCGCTCATCTGTCAGTAAAGCTCCCTATATCCATGATCTTTTCCTTTCTCGCTCCCTCCAGCTCCTTGCCCTTACCGAAACTTGGATCACTCCCTCGGACTCTGTCACGCCTGCTACCCTTTCCTGTGGGGGTCTCAGGATGGGGTGGTGGGGTGGGCCTCCTTCTTGCTAAATCCTGTCAGTTCCAACCAATTTCTCCTCCCCCCTCTCTCTCCATCCATACCTTTGAGGCTCACTCCGTGCGCCTCTACTCCCCCCTTCATCTACGTGTTGCTGTCATCTACCGTCCCCCTGGTCCTCTCTCTTCCTTTCTTTCTGACTTTGAGTCCTGGCTCACCTTCTTCCTCTCTGTTGATATCCCCACTCTCATCCTTGGTGACTTCAACATTCATGTTGATGACCCATCTCAGCCCTCAGTCTCTCGCTTCCTCTCCCTAGCCTCCTCCTTCAACCTCCACCTTTGGACCAACTCCCCCACCCATACTAATGGCCATTCTCTTGATCTTGTCCTCTCTAGAAACTGCTCTGTCGCTGATCTCTCCTTCGATCCTCATCCTATATCAGACCACTTCCTTGCCTCTTTCAACATTTCCCACTGTCCCCCCTCCTCTTCCCCTTCTCTACGCCCCTTCCGTGACCTTCAAGCTATTGATCCCCTGGACTTTGCCTCCTCTCTCTCTCCCCTTCTTCCTACAGTCTTCTCTTCCTCCTCCCCTGACTCCGCTGTCTCTGCTCTCAACGCCTCTCTCTCCTCCACACTTGACTCCCATGCCCCTCTCTCTTCCCGCCCTGCCTTCTCCCACAACCCCCGTCCTTGGCTCACCCCTAGTATCCGCCACCTCCGTTCTTGCACTCGTGCTGCTGAACGACTCTGGCGCAAATCCCATTCTCACGCTGACTTCCTTCACTTCAAATTCTGTCTCTCCACCCTTACTTCTGCTATCTCCCTTGCTAGACAACACTACTATGCCTCCCGCATTGAGTCCTGTTCTCGGGACCCTCGCCGCCTGTTCTCTACCTTTGACTCCCTCCTCAAGCCTCCCTGTCCTCCCCCTCCTTCTTCCCTTTCTGCTCAGGATCTTGCCTCCTTCTTCACCTCCAAGATAGACAAGATCCGCCTCGACATCGCTTCCCACTCCTCTCTTCCCACTCCCACCCCTCTCCCTCCTCCCCCTCCTTCTCTCATGTCCTCCTTCTCCCCTGCCTCCCTTAAGGAAATCTCCTCTCTGCTCTCCTCCTCCAACCCTTCCACTTGCCCCCTTGATCCCATTCCTTCCCGCCTCCTCACCTCCATTACTCCCACTGTCGCCCCTTCCTTCCTGCACATCATCAACCTCTCCCTCTCTACTGGCTCTTTCCCTTCTGCCTTCAAACATGCCACAGTCTCTCCTATTCTCAAAAAGTCCACTCTTGACCCCTCTGACCCTTCTAGCTATCGTCCTGTCTCACTCCTTCCTTTTGCTTCCAAGCTGCTTGAACGTGTTGTCTACTCCCGCTGCCTTGACTTCCTATCCTCCAACTCCTCCCTTGACCCCCTCCAATCTGGCTTCCGCCCCCTTCATTCTACTGAAACTGCTCTCGCTAAGATCACCAACGATCTTCTGGTGGCTAAATCTAAACGTCTCTATTCCATTCTTGTCCTCCTTGATCTCTCTGCTGCCTTCGATACTGTTGACCACTCACTCTTGCTGGATTCCCTTCACTCCCTTGGCTTTTGTGGCTCTGTCCATAACTGGTTCTCCTCCTACCTCTCTGACCGCTCCTTTAATGTGTCTCTCTCCAACTCCGCCTCCTCCTCCTTCCCCCTCTCAGTTGGTGTTCCTCAAGGCTCTGTTCTTGGCCCTCTCCTCTTCTCGATCTATACCTCATCCTTAGGCAAACTCATTGCCTCCCATGGCTTCCAATACCACCTCTATGCTGATGACACTCAACTCTATCTCTCTACTCCCTCTCTCTCTCCCTCTGTTCAAGCTCGTCTCATCAACTGTCTCTCTGACATCTCTACCTGGATGTCTCAACGTCAACTCAAACTCAACATGGCTAAAACTGAACTCCTTATCTTCCCCCCTCATCCTTCCTCTCCTTCCTCACTGTCAATAACTATTGATGGAGTCACCATCCTGCCTGTCCCCCAAGCCCGTAGCCTAGGCTTCATCTTTGACTCAGCCCTTTCTTTTAAACCCTACATTGACTCTGTTGCTAAATCCTGTCGCTTCTCCCTCCATAACATTGCTAAGATTCGCCCTTTTCTCTCTGTCTCGTCTGCCAAAACTCTTGTTCATGCTCTGGTCATCTCTCGCCTCGATTACTGTAACCTCCTTCTCACTGGCCTTCCCCGGTCTCACCTTTCTCCCCTCATCTCTGTCCAAAACTCTGCTGCCAGGGTCATCTACCTCGCCAGTCGCTTCGACCATGTGCAGCCCCTCCTCTCTTCGCTTCACTGGCTTCCCCTTCCTGAACGAATCCTGCACAAGCTCCTAGTCTTCACCTATAAAGCTCTTCACAACCTTGCTCCCCCCTACCTCTCTGCACTTATCGCCCTCCATACTCCAGCCCGTGCACTTCGCTCCTCCTCTGTCCCTTCTCTCACCCTTCCACGCCTTCCCTGCTCCCCTAAGCGCCTTCGTCCCTTCTCACTTGCTGCCCCCCATGCCTGGAACTCCCTCCCTGTCCACATCCGCCTTGCCCCCTCCCTTCATACCTTCAAATCTCTCCTTAAAACTCACCTCTTTCGCTCTGCTCTGTCTGACTCTTTATCCTGCTGAGCCACTATTCCTATACCTACGATCGGTTTACCCTTATCCTTGCAACATGGACCTGCCTGCTGTCATTCTCATCGTAACCAAGCCAAGTACGTGCACTTGAGACCTCGCATCTTCATGAATGTTAGACCCCTTGTCTCTCCCTCTGTTCCCCTTCCTAAGTCTCTCCCCCAGCTCCTGTCTCTCAGATTGTAAGCCCTAGGGGCAGGGACCGTGTCTATTTTATTACTTTGTAAAGTGCCAGGTACACTGCTGGCGCTATATAAATGTTTGTTAATAATAATAATAATAATAAATAGCAGAAACAAGGGGAAGACAATAGATTAAGATTAGATCTGAAATGAACAGGCATTTTTTCATTTGTGAATATAAGACCACATTCACACCTTCAGTAACGGTCCGGTCCGTGCATATTTTGGCTTTGGAAGAGAATCTGGAAGCCAAAATAGGCACGGGGTTTGATCGGTGCAAAAACCCACCCCTCCCCCCGCACAGCTTTTCCAGCAAACACCTGAAAGAGTGCAGAAGTGGATTTCTCTGCTCTGGACTCTTCTGGGTGTTTTCCGGAAAAGACGTGCCTGGGGCGTGGTGGTGGTCTTTCGCACCAGCTAAACTGGTGTCAAAACATGTGTGGACTGGCCTGCCGCTGAAGGTGTGAATGTGGTCTTATACACAGTTCATATCTGACCCAAAATGGGTATTAGTCACATAGCTGCTAAATTGGCTATTGCTGTTCATTTAAGATGCTTTGATTTTGCTGTTTCAGTCTTTTTGGCAGTGGCACTAGCCACTGCCCACAAACCCCAGGGTTGCTGGTTTGTGTCCTGGGTCTGACATGTAGCTACTAAAAGGGAAATGGAAAGGATTTTGAATACCAGTTTTGGTGGGGAGGGGGAATGAGAAGTCCAGGTAGCAACTCAATATTCTAAACATCTTCTCTGCTTGCTACTGATTCGATAAACAGGAGCTCTGTTTGAAAAGTGAGCTTGGCGGCTGAGATCAGTTCTTTGACACTGTCGAGTTGAATCATTATTTCACCCATTTCTGAAATGGAATCCGCCAATAGCATGTAAACCCATCTTCTAAACACCATCTAAAGTATTTGAGCATCTCTGGGAAGGCAATTTTTAAAAAAATGTTTTATTAAAAAAAAAATCTACTTCACCATCTAACCTTGAAATGCGAGATGCTGTAAAAATGTTATGCCGCTGCGGTTAAAAAAAAGGGGAAATTTTTCCTCTAACCCAAAGCTACATCATTCTGATACTAAGGGTTCTGTGCTGTTCTCGTGGAAGTGACTTGCCCAGCTCCCACTGAATTGATGGACAAGAATTGTACCACCCATATTCCTGAAATTTCGTGTCTACCAGAAATAGCTCTAGTCAGCTCTATGGTCCCCAAGTCTCAACCACTATGTTTTCATTGACACCCATGCAAAAGACAGGTACCAGAAAGACAGAATTTCTGGAACCTGAATTGACCTGACAACATCAGGTACCGACTGGTACCCGATTGTGACCTGATCTGGGTATCTGATCTCCTGGAATGTCGACTTCTGGCCCTGGAATGTTGACTTCTGATACCGTTTTTTTTTTTGCTTCCGTGTTGATTATTTTGACTTCCAATGCCTTTTTTTTTTTCATTTTCCATCCCAGAAAGTTGACTTCTGGTCCCAGAAAATCAATTTATGTCCCTTATTTTTAAAAAATGGCTGTCCTGATTTTCCAGGTTAAAAACACGACATACAGATTGATAATCAGAAAATTTAAAAAATTGGTACTGTAGGTTACCAACGTTTTGGGTTTATGGGTACCCAATCAGTACCTGGGTAACCCAGCATGTACCCAATGTGGTACCCGAAACGACAGGTATTACCCACGGGCACTACATTTAGTACCCGTTTCAGCTCTATGAATTAAAGCATGTCACCTAGCTTGCCACACCAAGAACTGAACCAGGAACACCCGAAACAACAAGAATGAGTTCCTACAGCTTGAGCTGAAGAGGAAGGCCTTGTAGCCAACCTGTAACAGACTTAAATATCCTCTGCAAATTGGGACCATGTGTCAGGGCCTAGCACCCATAAGTGTTCTTGGGAGGGGGCCAGAGTATTAGCTGGAACCAGACAAGAGGCAGGTCAGGTGTTGAGTCAACAACCAGAAGTTCAAACCACTCAGATAGTCCAGAAGGAGGCAAAGAGCACAGTACCAGAGGAGCAGACAAGGGTTGAAGGAGGGACTAGAACACAGGACTAGACCACGGCTGGAAGAAAGATGACTCAAGGGACTAGAATGCAGGCCAAGAGCAGGGTTCAATCGAGCAGGAAATGACATAGGTTGCTCGGACCAGTTTCCTGTAGGAGCTGGGTAGCCTTATAAAGGGTCAGGAACCGATCCTCCAACCCTCTTCATCATCTCTATTATTGAAGTCAGTGGTGCAGTTTCCATTGACTACAGTGATTTTCTTTTAAAAATTTGCAAGCTACAAGGAAGTGAAGAACCCATTGGGATTTAGAACGGTAAATCGTCCCGCTGAACTCAGTAGGGGCTACATCCAGTAAGAAGTGCTTGCAGTATCGGACCTAGAGCTGACATGGGTAGCACATTTGCTACCCGTGGGTAATGCCCGCATTTTAGAGTAGTGTATCAGGTGCCTGATCAGAACCCAAATACCAAGTTGGGCACCCCCTCATACAGGGTATTACCATTTCCAGGGTAGCATTTTACTGATTGGTAAAATGGAAAATCAGTACAGGACCCAAAACGGTAAGTCAAAAGATGTAAATGGAAATCAGAAAAATCAGTACCAAAAGTTGGAAAACTGGGACAAAAAACCAGCAGATCAGTAAATTGGTACCCAGTTGGGCACCTATAGTACCCAATGTTACGGAGTTGAGTCAAATGCTGAAATTTCAGTGGGTACACCCATTTTTTTAAGGTATTCCTTTCAACTCTAATCTGGCCTCAAGAAAGTTAAAGGAATCAACAGCCTTGAGATAAAAAGCACTTGGGGGCATTTTATTAGGCTACATATCAGCATGGTACTGATCAATAGTCCAGTTACAAACTTGTTTTGCTTCCACTGTTTTTACACTCACCCATGGGTCAATGCTCTAACGAGGCACATATGAAATCAGAAAATTACTCCAGGTCCTTGGCTCTTTGATTTTGGCCATTTCAGGTGTTGAAGAAGAACTCTAATGGGAATGGCCTTTGCCTCTAATACTGTTCTTGAAAAACAATTTACTGTTAAAAGTTTCTGCGAAACCCTGCACAAATGCCAGCTGATCATTTTGTATTCTGCTGAGCAAGCAGCAGGGACACGGAAAGCCTCCAGCCGTTCATTATGGGAAAAGACAAGGGCCCCTTTTGTGTATCTCTTCCTCCTTAAACACCGGGCGTTAGCAAGGCAGGATTGTTTGAACTGCGAGCTATTTACTTGTGTGTGTTCTGTAGTCTGCAGAACCATGTTCACAAGACAAAGTTCTTTTCAGAAAAAAAAGAAAAGAAAGGTCTCAAAGTCATGCAAGTCCTTGACAGGGAGTTAAAGATCTTCTTTATGCCAGCGTCCTCTGTCATGCAATACACTTGACTCAAAAAAAGTTTCTGGAAAGAAATGAAGGATGATTCAGCTGGATAAGACCAGAATGGCTTATGAGGCACGTTTCTCCATGCCTCAGCCTCCTCTCGGCAAAAGGAGGCGATTTTATTAACATTTAAGAACCTCTAACGAGAGGATGCAAATGTAATACTGCAACGGAGTAACAATCAAGAGCACATTTCTGTCTTTGATCCTGGTTGAGCAGCACCGAGACTTCCTCTGCAAGGGTGTAGCAATAATAGGAACAAGGCATTGTAGTTGCACCAGGGTCTGAAGATCGGGGCCCCATGCTCTTTGGGTCATTTCTGCCTCCTGCTGTTGGGAGAGGAGGGCAGGTCAGGGGGGCAATAGGTGTTCGGCACCAAGGCCCATTCCAGCCTAGTTACACCTCGCTGCTCTGCCTCTAGGCCTGTTTCAAATCAGTGCCTCTCAGAGTGAAATCCACCCTTGGGTAGAAAGCTAGCTCTCCCAGCCTTCAAATCGTTCCTATAAACCTATCTCTTCCATCAGGCCTCCTGCAACTACTCACCGCCACAGATTGCTCATTCATCCTTCTACTGTCTCATTCTTCACGAACCCCCACCTCTCTTGTAACTAAGCTAAGTACATGCCCCTGCAATTTCCCTGCTTCATGAATGTATCCCTGATAGACCTGGAATGAAAAGTCTTGGCAAGTGCTGCATCGGTTGGAAGGAGGGCATTTGCCGAGATTCGTGCAACACGGAAACCTGCTGCCTTTCCCTGCTGGTTTCATCATTTTCCGATATTTTTAAAATGTTGAATGAGGCTGCCACCGGCCAGTCCGAAGCCCAGTGTGTGCCCTACATGCAACCCTGAGGGCTGTGGAGATGAAAATGTGCCAGCTAAGCTCTGGGGTAGTGCTGGAAATTGCCCAAAATGCTGTAAAACTTACAAAATTCCAGGAAAGTGACAAAAAAAGTCCTGAAAAGTGATGGAAAAAATGGCAGAAGCACGGAATCATTGGAAACTGTCAAAGTACTGACAGACACAAACATTCCTAAAAGGTTAGTATTTCCTTTCAGAATAGGAACACTTGCTCTCATCTCAGCCTAATCCCTGTCCCTTCCAATATGCCCTCCCCATGTCTATTACAGATTGTACGTTTATAATAACAATATAATAATATTTATTTTTATATAGTGCCCCCCTGCCATGCCACTCAGAACGCTTTACATTCAACAATTTAACACAACTTTTAATCCTCACAACAACCCTGTGAGGTAGGTTCTGCTAAGAGAATAATGTGACAGGCCCAAGGTCACCAAGTGAGTTTCTGGCTAAGGCGAGATTAGAACCAGGGTCCCTCTAGTACTGCACACTGTACTGGTTTCTGTATATTTATATACAGTGTAAATATGGGCTGTATTACTATTTACACAGAAAAACTTTTCTTTTATCATTTCCCTTGGGGGAGAAGTGACTTCAGGAACTCGACATTAGACAAGGAAATAGAAGAAAACATTTTAATCACTTTGTCAGCTGTCCTTTGTGCAAACTTAAGTGACAGCATTGGTCAGAACTCAAGTGGCTTCCGAGTCTGGCCGATGCTACCTCATTGCTCTCTTTGCAATTTATTACTAAGAGGGAAACAGGTCTAGTGCTCCGAAGGCTAAGGAGATGGTTGTTATTACAACCAGGCCTTTTCACATGAAGGGCTTTGGAACCCAATAGGGCCATCTTAAAATCCAATTCTGTGACATTCTAGAGCTTATTTCTGAAAGCGGGAGGATTGATAGCCCTTGTAATTTCATCCCAGCTAGGGTAACTACAGAGCCAATACTTATTCACATAAAATGTCATAAGTAAGTTTTATTGAATAATGTGGGTAATTCCTGAAAAATTCTCATTTCCCAATGTTGGGATTTGACACATTTCTGCTTTGTCAGTCGTCCCATAAAAGGAGGAAATAATGCTCTTGGGGATTGTTGTTTCTCAGCTGAAGATTCTTGAAAGCCATTTTGATTTTAAATTCTTAGTGTCACAGTACATTTTTGGCATAATTCAAGAGCCTACATTTTACACTACTTCAGCCTGAGGCAGAGCTGAACTGGGAACTAGGGATGTGTGAATGCGGTTCGGAAGTTCAGGGTTCGGCACAAACTCAGCCAGTTCGGACAACCAAACAGAATGGCCGAACAGAACGCCAAAACCCCTGAACAGTTCGGCTGTGTTCGGGCGTGTTCGGATGAGTTCGGGAGGGAAAAAAGCTGGCTGGCAGGCCCGGGGGGTAGGGGGGAGTCATCTCAGGAGGGGTGGAGAGAGGCTTGGACTAACAGCCAGCCTGCCCAGGCACCATCCCTCTTTTCCTCAGACCACTGGCTTGGCAGTCTGTGATTGGCCACAGGCTAGGCTGCACAGAGCCAATGGGGCTTGTGGTAAGGCGGGTGCAGCAAGTAACAAAATTAATTGCCCTCCCCCCATTCCATATCCTTCTGAACTAGCCACTGATCCTGTCAGCAGATGTTTTCGGGACTTTTTTTGTCACTTTCCTGGAATTTTGCAACAGTTTTACAGCATTTTTGGCAATTTCCAGCACTACCCCAGAGCTTAGCTGGCACATTTTCATCTCCACAGCCCTCAGGGTTGCATGTAGGGCACACACTGGGCTTCGGACTGGCCCTCTCCCAGCAGTTTATGTTCCTCCCAATCCATTGCCATCCTCCTCCTATTTCACCCATTTCCACACATTTGCCTCCATAGTTTCATTTATTTAGATTAGATTAGATAGATTTAGGTGTTATACCCAGCATCAAGAAGCAGCCACTCCAGCCCCAGGACCCACTATCAGGGTTCTGCTCACTCTATACTGGGTTCTCCAGTTCTAGTCACCATCACGGCAGATGTGACAGAGCTACAGTAGTGCCTGCCGCTGCCCAAAGCGGTTTTGCTTGTGTTGTCATGGCCTGCAGGCAGAGACAGGCAGCCCAGCAGAACATCTGCTTTCAGCAGCCTTTGGGTGGACAGCAGCATTGCTCATTTGTAGGACAGGACAGGAGTCAAGTGACCCCAGTTCTAATCCTGGTTTGGAAGTCCTTTGACCACTCTGCATTTCAGCTTTCCCAGTTCTAAACCAGAGGACTACCATTCTGGGAGCTCACAGGAGAAAGAACCTGTATGGAAACTATGCAGTTCCAATTGCTGTTGCATATCCAGCCTCTTTGCAGAGTGAAAAAGAGGACTCTTAAATGCTTCCTCTTCTTCAGAAGAACGTAGGCTCAGTGCTTGGCCCCTGGGGGTGCCCGCCTGATTCCCGTTGGGACATGACTGACCATCTGAGACCCACCGATGCCTGCCAGCCTGTAATGCCTGGCCAGCTATGGGTGCCAGCCACCAAGTCCCAAGCCTTCCCAGCCTCTGCTGCTGGTGCTGGTGCTAGGTCTCAGATGGCCAGCCCTGGTGCCACGGGCACCCCCAGGGGCCAATCACAGAGCCTGCATGCCCGGGCAACCTGGGGTGCCAAGCACCAAGCCTTCCCGGTCTCTGCTGCTGCTGTGTCTCAGATGGCCTGCCATGGCACCCCGGCACCCCGGGGGTCACTGGAGCGCCCCAAGTCTCCAGGCGGGACCAAACTTTCTGAACGTTTGGGGGGTCCGAACTCTGCCGGACCGAACCCATGAACCCGAACTGAGTTTTTAGTCCGAACATCTGAACTCCATCCTGTTCACGCATCCCTACTGGGAACAACTTTAACCAAATCAGTAAATTCCTGTATTTCAAGAATGTTGATGAATACTTGTCAGTATTTCCATGTTCTATATTGCTATTGTACTTTCACTGAAACTGGGATTACTGAGGGCAGATTTTTGTCCTTTTTCTTTATTTTTCATCATTTTGGCAATTTCTGGCAATTTCTAGCATCCTTTGTGTCATTTATGGTTCCAAGGCAGTATATAAGGGCCAAAGTAGGAATCAATGTAGCAGAAAAGTTACCAACCAAAGAAGCAGAAGTACCAAGAATACTGGAAGTACCAAAAGTACTGAACAAAGTACTGGAAGTACCAAAAAACCAAGCTATCAGAAATACCAAAAGTACCAAACAAAGACATTCCTTAATGGACGGAAGTAGCAGGAAAGCCATGAATTTTTGCATTTGATGGATGCTGGTGAATGGTCTGCTTCCGACAGAAAAATTCACAGCAAATCGTCAATTCAACTGAATCAGCTCTAACTTGAGGTACCTTGAAAAGACCGAGGTTCGTATCTCAAGCAGGACACTAATTAACCGCTAATTCTTTCTGAGTATTTGGGCCGAAGGGTAAATCTGTCAAGAATACTCTCATCAACAGACGTTGGTCCAATAAAAGATATCATCTGAACTCCTTTGTCTCTGTTTTTCTACATTTGAGACCAATGCTTTTCCTAGAGTAAGAAGACTGCATTGATTAGAAGCTCAAGTGTCATCTTCAAAAGTGACTAAGGCCGTTTTTAGATGAGTGGCGCATGCTTGTGCCCCCCAAAATCACACACCTGGTCAAAGTGCCCGGGCCGTGGTTTACGTGAGACAATACATTCCTTATTGCCACTCGCGCATTCCTTTACAGCCACAAATTAAATACCAGAATGTGCGAGCAGAATAAGGCGCGTATTGTCTCATCTAAACCACGCCCGTGGCACTTTGACCAGGCGCCTGATTTTTTGGCGTGCGCGCGCGCCGCTCATCTAAAAACAGTCTTAGACAATTAAAAGCCTACATCAACAGGACACAAATTCTTGCATGCCTATGGTTGCATGCCTGAGATCACTTATTCCAGATTAGTCTCACTGACTTCATTTTCGTTGGGGGCTGGAGAAGTAACTTTTCATGGCTGTGAATTTATTTTTATTTTTTAAATAATCCAGGGGCAGATTTTGCCCTCGTTATTCCCACTCAGTATCATCATACTCCTCCAGTCACATAGTAAGAACGTGAGTGCTGCTCTACTGGGTCAGGTCAATGGTCCATCTAGTTCAACATCCTGTCTCCAGTAGGACTGAAAGTGCAGTGGGGGGGATTCTTGAAAGAAGACTCACATTTTCGAGAATCAGGACTGAGATCTCGGGCAATAAAATAATAATTAAAAAATGGTTGTGCATGCGCAAATGGCTGCCAGATTGTAGAATCAGAGTTGGAAGTGACATTAGAGGTCATCTAGTCCAGCTCCCTTCTCAGTGCATGAAATGCACAGCTACAGCATCCCTGACAGGTGGACGTCCAGCCTCTGTTTGAAAACCTCCAGCGAAGGAGAACCCACCACCACCCTAGGCAGTGTCTGTCCCCCTGTTGAACAGCTCTTACCGTTAGGAAGTTCTTCCTAATGTTTAGCCAAAATCTGCTCCGTTGTAATTTGACCCCATTGGTTCTAGTCTCAGGAGTAAGAGAGAACAAGTCTGCTCCATCTTCTACGTGACAGCCCTTCAGATAGATGAAGATGGCTATCATGTCTCCCCTTAGTCTTCTCTTCTCCAGGCTAAACATACCCACCTCCTCCAGCCTTTCCTCATACCTTTCCTGTTTTTGTGTATATGCAAATGGTCACTGCCCTTAACCAAACGCAGTGATGCTATTGCCACCATTTTTCTTAAGGGCAGTGGCCATTTTGTGCATGCACAATTTTTTTTTAAAAAAGCATTTACTCACGGATAACTTGGCAAAACAGTCCCGGTTCTCAATTCAGCCGAGATGAACTAAGAACTGCAATTTTGACGGGATTCTCACTTTTGTGAGATTTCATTATAGTCCTTGTCTCCAGCAGTGATCAGCTTTAGTTGCTTCAGAGAAGTGCACAAACAGCACATCATAAATGGAACAATACATTTCCTACTGTTCACTCTCAGTCCGTGACTAACTTGACTATATATCAACCAATCCTCTAACAACGTATCCAATTTTTTTTTAACCGAGGTATGCTATTGGCCTTCACCACATCCTCAATGAGTTCCACAGGTTAATTACACAGAAAATTACATCCCCTTTTTGTTTTCAATATACTTCCATAGTGCTTCAGTAAGGAAGACAGAATCAGACTAAGAAAATAATCATTTCTATAGCACTTTCGGTGTCCAAAGTGCTTTATAAAACCTATCTTGTTCAACCTCATAGCAACTTTGTGAGTTAGGTCAGTATTATGCCCAGTTTACAGATAGGAAACCGAGACTGAAAGAGAACAATTTGCCATAGGTTACTATAGAAGGCTCGCACCATGGCCTAAGTGGCCACCCCACATCCAAGCCGTCCCAGGTGTTCGTTCTCGGCATGGGACCCTGGCAGCGTCTAGGCCTCCAAAAGTACCTGAAGTCCAAAGTCTTTGTGAGGCAAGCTCTCCTGGCTCCCAACTAGGCCTGAAGCGGCCTGGTTGTTTGGCAATTTGCTGTTTATTTCTGACATTTCGACAGTCTTGCTGCCGCTCCGACAGCATTTACCATCAATTTGCGGTACTATCTGACATTTTGCAACAGTTCCAGGTATTCTGCAGTACTTAAGATAAGTGACAAGTTCTGGCAGTTCCGACATTTCTGACAGTTTTTCCAACATTGCTGACAGTTTCTCCCGACACTTTAATGACACATTCCAACAATTTGCGGCAATTTCCGACACTTTATGGGATTTGTGACACTTTCCAACAATTTCTCTGCTGCCAAGAAATAGTAACAGGCAACAGAGGAAAGCGGCATTCGGAACAAGTATGAGGGTGCTGTGTCCATGCCGTGTCGGGAAAACAGCAACGGATGGGAGGTTTCCGACAGAATTGTTCAACACTGTTGCATGTCGTTTCAGGCCATAGTCCTTCCAAGGTGAGCTTCCAGCTCCAGTACGGTGACTGTCTTCACTTCCAGGCAATCAGCCCTGGCCATCCCAGCTCCTCTGGCGTTGTCAGTTTCAGCAAGGTATTGCAGCTCCCAGCCCTGTGGTCCGATCCGGCTTCCCTCCTGTCCTACTCAAGCTCTTATCATCTGGTGGCTGCTTGTTACTTTCAGCTGGTTGGCTTTCCATTTCTCTGGCTCCTCCCCCGGACCTCAGGGAGTCCTGTTCCCACCAACCACCCGCAAATCTAGCTCCTTCCATCTGCAACCCTGGTGACTCTCTTAAAGGGGCCGCACTCTCCTGGACTCACTATCTCTTAAGGGGACGGGTGTTATTTAATCCCTTGAGCATACCTGCACCCTGTTACAGTTGCTAAGTGAGTTCATGGCTAAAACCACCTTCACACCTTATGTTCCGCGCATGCTTTGGTTCCGGGAAAGAATCTGGAAGCCAAAACATGCATAGGGTTTGTCGGGTGTGAACGCCTCCCCCAGCTTGGCTTTGCTGGCAATCATCTGGGAGATTGCAGAGTAGGGGAAATCCAGTCTGTGGATGATTGCCGGCAAAGGTGCACGGGGGGTGGGAGTGGGGGAGGAAGAGGGGCGTTTGCAATCGACAAATCCCGTGCATGTTTTGGATTCCGATTGTTTCCCGGAGCCAAAACAAGTGCGGAACGTCAGGTGAGAATGTGACCTGAGATGAGATTTGAACCCTGGCTTCTTAACCTTCCAGACCAACACCTTATCAGCTAAGAAAGTTACCAGCTACAGCTGCTAAGCAATGTTGAGGCTCTGAGCTGCATTGTTAATTTGAGCGTGCAAGTTCTTTTCCTTTATAAATTTTTAAATTCAGCTGCTCCGTAACTAACTGTTGCCTCTTCCTTTGTCTTTAGCAGGAGCAGCTGAATGCTGTGAGCAAGGAACAGAAACCAACACTATGAGCAGCTCTGTTTCCTGAAAATGGCTTTATTTTATTTAAAGTGTTTGGTTTGGGATAGCGTCAGAGATCCAAAACCCAATTTTTAAAAGGGCCCTGGGGAAAATGCAGGCAGCTTGAATTTACACAAGTACAGTTTCAGTTAACCTCATTAACAGCGAATCAGTATTGTGAAAAAAGCGAGAGACCTCGGCAAACGGAAATATAAATTAGGCTCAGACCCTTGAAGCGCTGCACTGACACCAAGACTCATTCATTTCAGTGGGGCATGCACCAATGAAGATCTTTGAGCACTGCAGCCTTTGTTTCCTTTCAGGACAGAGTATGAGAACATCTGTGTATAGGGGAAGATTTTGAAGAAGCATCTAAGAGGTTTAGGAGCTATCATCCTATGGACATTCACTGGGAACAAACTTCTAAGGGTGCATTCACATGAGATTCTTCTCCTTCCAATGCTCTGTGTTGCCGAACTTTGCATCTACACATTTTAATTGTTCCCATGTTCCCTCCTCCAATTCAAAAATCACCATGTGTACTGCCATGGCCACTAACAGGTGTCCAAATATGCTGCATCCCCCCCCCACTGGCAATGCACTATCCTGCCCAGACAGGCAGTGGGGGATGCATCCCCTCAGCGAAAAATCACCTCTATCCCCTCCTTGCACCAATTAAGTCAGACTTCCAATAATCAGAGTGTACCAGGGTACCTGGGTCTTCTTTGGATCTAGCCCCTCCAATCCACATGCTCATCTTTATTTCAGTTTCCAAAACAGTCCGTATACACAATCCTGGTGCCTCCTCCTAAGGCCCCACCTGGCTAGGCACAGTGCCTCCCGGCCAGGTGTCAAACCCCCCAGCCTCTTTGTTTTACTCCCTCACACAGGCTACCTGGCTGCCTTCCAGCCTTTTCTTCTTAAAAGGTCAGGGCTTAGACCCCCAGCCTGACCCCACTACACAGAAGACATGATTTATTATTTATTATTTAAACTTTCTGTGTTTGTAATACAGTAAAGCATCACTTATATGGACCTCTGTACTCTGCACCCTTCCTTATTCTAGACACAGTTTATGTTACCGATTTCTTTTTTTTTGGGGGGGGGGGGGAGGATAACGCACAGTGGGTGCAATCCAACAGGGCACGTATGCGGCCTGCCAGCGCAATGCCCAGTCTCGTGGCGGGCACACATGCGTATACGCGCGCCCACTACGCAGCAAGCTGCTAGGAGCAACGGGGCGCCTCTGCCGATATCCCCCCCCCCCGAGCCCACACGCCCTGCATCCCCCGGGCTGCAGGGTGTGTGGGCTCAGGGGGGTTGTGTCATCAGGAGCGCCCCATTGCGCCCATCAGCTTTCAGGTTTTGATAAAACCCAAAAAAACCAGAAAAAGCCCTTTTTGGTTTCCTTATTCAACACACAACAACTAGGTCTGTGTATTCAGGTTTCGAGGGAACCCAACTTAAAAAACCCCCCAAAAAGTAACATCCGAAGTCTCAAACTGGCCCCCCCAAACTGCAGCACATATCCACCTTGGAGCTGGGCTGCTCTCTGACTCTCAGCTTAGCCGCCTGCTCAGGGAGCCTGTAGTGAGCCCTCGCCACCTGTAGGGGCAGTCTCAGAACTGTTGTTGCCTCCAGCCCTGCAGCCAGGCCTAGCCCTGAAGAGCCCAGCCAGGAAGTTCTTAGTAGCCTCATTCCACCCACCCCCCATCCAAACCAGCGACCTCTCCCACAAGCCAGTGATTCCCCCAAGTCAATCCTGTGCCCTGTTCCCATTCAGGGATGCCGCTTTCCACAAGCCAATGACTCCCCTTTGAGCCAGAAACTGATCCCAAGCCAGAACCCTGCCTCATCCCCAAGCCAGCGATCCTGTCCCTGAACAAGCCCCATTCCAAGCCAGTAACCTCTCCCCAAAGCCAGTGACACTCCATTAGACAGATCCATGCCTCATTCCCCAATCCTCACACGAGCCATCCCCATGTTCCATTCTCCCTCTCCCAAGCCAACTGCATGCTTCACTCTCCCTCAAGCCAGTGATCCCACTGAGCCAGACCCATGCCCCCCAAGCTATCACCCCCACAAGTTAGCCGTATTTCTACCCTCCCCCAAACCAGTGCTCCCCTTTTTAAACTGGTAGCAGACTTAGCAACCGTGTTGACTGCATTCTCCTTTCCTTATAGGCCTGTCAAACTGGCAGAGTCTCACTGCACTTCTGTGCCAAAATAACCCCTATGTTCACTGTGTTTTCCACATTGGCAATGATGGGGAAAATACAATGAATTTACACAGGTAAAGACGAATACAAAGAAATGCAAGTGCTAAAACCAGAAATATAAAGACAGATACAAATACAAATGCTTAACCCCATGTACAACCCTAGTTTGGGCACTGTGTAAGAGAAACTCTGTTCAGCTGTATCTCGATTTCCTTTTCAGAGCAATACTAAATATATTGCTGACGCCTCCTTAAATAGAGCAAGTTGATTGATGGCTTTGAAAGGATTACAGAATGCTCTCTGTACCCTCTTCCATGTTGTTTCACTCCTTCTGTGCGCCTCTTCCCTTCCAGAGAAGATTCCATTGAGAATCATGCAATTTAAAGACATGAAAAATGCACCCTGGCAATGCTTCATTGCAATGAGAGGAAAGCAGAGCAAAAAGAGAGCATCTAAAAACAGAGCAGCTAATATCGGTTTTCAGCAGAGCTCTGTTTTATTATAGACATCTGTAAATATTAAGGCTGAGGGGAGAGCAATGCCACATTCATATCTTTGGTGGCGCAGCAGCAGCGACACCCGCAAGGCAAAGTCGTGGCGGGGGGAGGGGCCGGATGCTGAAACTACCGCTGGTGTGAATGGGTTCTGCTGTGATTTTACTCGTGGGTGAGAGGGCTTGATTTTGTGCCCTGTTGTCCTTGAGTAAAATCACTGTGGAACCCCATTCACATCGGCAGTACTTCTAGCATCCGGCTCCTCCTCCTGCCGCGTCTTTGCCTCATGGGAGTCACTGCCACCGCACCACTGAAGGTATGAACGTGGCTCAAGTGTTCCCATTATGAAGGGAAATGCTGATCTTTTGGGAGCGCTTCCGAGCGTCTCCATTGGTGCTCAGTTTCCGGTGATTCCACTCTTCCACCATTCTTTCATCACTTTCAGCATCTTTTGGGGACTTTTGCGCCACATTCCAGGACTTTTCTGACAGTTTAATGGCAATTTCCAGCAGTTACTTGGCACTTAGGTGGCAAGATTTTGTCTCCACAGCCCCCAGGGGTGTGTGCAGGGCTTGGGACTGGCCTATAGCACTACCATTCAATTTGCCAAAAATGGAAAATGGCAAAAAAACCCAGCAGAAAAGCCGGTAAGTTTCTGCATTGGGCAAATCTTGGTGTATGCCCTGCTTCTGGAGGAAGCAGCACTTGTTGGGATTTCTCATTTCAGGCCTAGTAAAGATCTGTATTAATACAGATACAGAGCAGTCATCTATGCAAATAAATGATCCAGATTTTTTTCTGGCTTCCGTTTCCATCTCCTAAATGGCCAACACCAGTCTTTCCCATTTCTGGGTGCACACTCCTACCTACAGGGAACACTTCCAGGGCTTGTACTAATTTTCAAAGTAGCACATGAGGGGTGGTGGTGGTGGGAGGTCATAGCGTCTCTAGGCTCAAAGGGACATCAAGGGTCATCTAATCCAGTCCTCTGCACCACCGCAGGACATGCCACACCCCAACCGTCCGCACAGAGAAATGCCACCAATAGCTACAAGTAGAGACTGGGACCAACCAGCGCACACCAATGCCTGAAATAATAGAAGATAATTTTAGAAAAAGAAGGCTCCAGATGTCCCCAAAAGGTGAGCCACACCCATGCTACAGGCCAACTGTCAATCTGCCCAGAGGGAAAATTCCTTCCCGATCCCAAATGTGGCGATTTTTTAGCATGCACGCAGGCCACATCAGAAAGGCATTCGATATACAATATAGTACCCGGGCTTCAGAATGCCCTGGCAGTCCCACCTCCAGCTGCAGACAACTTTGATGCTACAGGAAGAAAGGTGGGGAGGGCGCAATACATATTTCTGGGGGGGGAAATACAATTTGTCCTGTAGCATCAAATAATAAAACTCCTCACGAGATACATGCCAGAAATGTACCCAGTTCCATTCTCTATCTGTAGTACTAGTTAGCTTAAAATTGTCCTTCCTCTCATCATTTTCCAATCTTTTCTTATCCTGTAAATTGAATCAGGGCTGAAGGAATAAAAATGCAATAATAAAATGGCAGGAAGTCTCCTCGCAGCAAAGCTACACGGCGCAACTGCTTGCTCGTCTGTAAGGCCACCATTTGAGGGCAGCTGTCTACGACTGATACAGTCTTTGATTCCTGGTTCTGTCTGGGAGATCAGACAACAATCCCATATCAAACACAGACCGGATCAACAAAGCAACCCTTCAGATTATTCCGGGAGCAAGATAAGCAATCAGTTACACTACTCAGCTACAGGGGATGCCCGTCTGTATACGTTTGCAAATCCCACTGGAAGCCAACCGGGCCATGTGTCAGGTGGCCTATAAACAAAAGCAGGAAAGTGCTCCTCAAAGTATTGGGATCTTTGTAGGATTTTTGTAGAGACTATGGGAGGGATGGGGAACCTCCCCCCCTCCCAGAGCCACTTTGAAAATAAGTACAAACTCTGAGGGCTCCATTGAAGTCAGGGGTGAGGGTGCGCTCAGGAATAGGAGGATCCAAAATATGGATCTGGATCCTAAAGATCTGTCCCTGCCTTTGTGTGCATGAGCTCATCTCTGCTTCCATACTGGAGCGTTTTTCAGTGTTTGGTGTAAGAATGAACTGGATCCAGCAGCCAGATCCACGAAATGGGAATATTTGGCCCCAGGCTTGAGATTCACCTGCGCCACCCCTGCACTATGAGTTTTTGTATAATCCATACATATTAAAACAGCATACCTCCCAATTGTCCATATTTAGGAGGTACACCTACTCTGTCTTTGGGTGCTGAATCCCACAGTCCCTCTTTCAGGAGAGAGAGGGACAAAAAAAAAAAGGATCAGAATTCAATAGGGATGTGCAAACAGGCTGCGGTTCGGGTTCGGCTGTTAGGTTCAGTTCGTGTGTTCGGTTTGGGCATTCGTGTCATCTGTCGAGTTCGGGTTCGGCCGTTCAGTTCGTTCGTGTTCGGTTCAGGCGTTTGGAAAAAGTATCGCGAGAGTGCATGATTGTGCCAGAAACCGGAAATTTGAGTGCGTGCGGAGCTGTGTGGTGAGAGAGTGTGTTGGCTGGGTGGCTGTTCGGTTCGTGTGTTTGGGCTGTTTGTGTTTGGCTGGTTGGTGAGTGTTGGAGTGTGGTGGGTGACTAACTGTGTGTTTTGGTTGGCTGCATGTTTAAAAAAAAAAATGAAGAAGGCTGTTGTGCTGATGCCATGGCTGGGGGCCAATGTGGTGCTCTTGGAGGAGGAGGAGGAGGAGGTCGCTGCCCCTGGACATTTGATGGTGGTGGCCTTCTCCTCTGATGAGGAGCAAGCGGCGGGCACAGGAGGTGCTGCCAGGTTTGTAAACTTTTTTTTTACTTTGAGGACAAGAAAGGCTCTATCTGTTAGAGCGAGCTCACTTGCTTGTGGATGGGTGGGTGGGTGGTGGGCATCAGTCAGGCACAAACAGTGGGCATCAGCAGGTAGCAGAGGATGTCTGCCACAGAGAGAGAGGGTACTGTAGTGTGGGGGGCTCTTCCATCTGTCAGGCACGAGCACGAGCAGCACCCCCACCCAAACATGTGCCAGGCTAGCAAGGGTCTCCACTCTCCAGTTGCCATCCCATTCCCTACACATCCCCAAATGAGGGCAGGATTTGCACGTGCCATCCAGGGTCTTTCTAGTTGCAATCCCTAGCATCCCCTAGCACCCCAAGGAGGGCCGGATTTGACGTGCCAGCAGGGGTACTTCAAGTTACAATTCCTAGCATCTCCTAGCACCCCAAGGAGAGCAGGATTTGCATGTGCCAGCAAGGCTACTTCAAGTTGCCATCACTACTAGCACCCCAAGGAGGGCAGGAATTGCATGAGCCAGCCAGAGCATTTCTAGTTGCAATCCCTAGCATTCCCTAGCACCCCAAGGAGGGCAGGATTTGCACGTGCCAGCAAGGGTAGTGAAGCGCTGAAGCCAGCCACTAGCGCTGAAAGCCAGACCTGCGCCGTGCTGCTGCCACCCCCTCCGCCACATGGAGGACAAATAAGGCGATCCCTGGGTGGGACACCCCCACCCCAGGGATCGCCTATTAGTACCTGCTGGTGCGGGCTCCGGGTCACTGCCGCCAGTGCGGCGATGGCCCAGAGCCCGCACTAGCAGCCGGACTTCGGGTTAAAATAAAAAAAAATCCAGGCTGGGATGGGCGGGTGGGGGTGTCCCCCCTTCCACCTGCGCAGCCTAGGAGGGGGAGGGGGGTGGTGTTGGGTTTTTTTCCTCCATTGATTTCAATGGGTACAGTTCCCCATTGAAATCAATGGGAAAAAAACGGTACCTGTATACCAGTTTTAATCTGGTAAACCGATTTTTTGTAAACCGGTAACCGGTAAAACCGGTAACCGTTTTTTTGCCCCAAGTCCCACCCATAGCACCCCGAACCCTCTCACAATCTCCCCCAGGGGCTGCATGTGCATATATACATTAAATAACAGTGGAGACAGAATGGAACCCTGCGGAACACCGCAGGTCAAGGCCCAGGAGCTAGATGTTTCAGCCCCCAGAACCACCCACTGGCTTCTACCCAAGAGGAATGAGCGGAACCATCCAAGGACAGTCCCGTCCAGACCCCACAAGTCTCGCAGCCATCTGAAAAGCAGCCTATGGTCCACGGTATCAAAAGCGGCCGAGAGATCTAGCAGGATCAAAAAGGCCGAACACCCTGTATCCATCTCCCGGCAGAGATCATCCACCAAGGCCACCAACACCGTCTCAGTACCATAGCCGGAGCAGAACTCAGATTGAAAAGGGTCAAGGAAACCGATGCTGTCCAAATTTGCCTGGATCTGCAGTGCCACTGCCCGTTCAATAACGTTCCCTAAAAAGGGAAGATTAGAGACAGGTCGGTAGCTGGCGAGTGCGTCCACATCCAAAGATGGCTTCTTCAGCAGGGGGTGCACCACAGCCTCCTTGAGACTGGGAAACAACCTTCCCTGCTGAAGGGACGTGTTCACTACCCTCACCAGCACTGTCCCCAAAGTCTCCCTGAAGGCTTTCACCAACCAGGATGGGCACGGATCTAATTCACAACTTGTGGCTCTAACAGACCCCAGGACATTCACCGCTGCTGACAGGACACGCCCAAAGGGGCCCCAGGCCCTGTATGAGTACCTGCAGAGGGAAAGGTAGCCAATGAGGGCTAGGCAAGCTAAGAAAGGGAGGAAATCAGGAGGAGTGGTCATGCTTGTGTCTGTTGCCAAGATTACAGAGATAGGCCGAATAGAGACCGTAATTAAGAACTGCGTAGCTCTGGCACTTAAGGTGCCTATTCTAGGTCAGTTAGTGGTTATCAACGTATATATTCCACCAGAATTTTCCCCTTTCTATGAGGAAGCCTGCTGGAATCAATTAAGTGACTTCCTTACCACAATTAATATTAAATATTGTCATAGTACTATAGTTTTCCTAGGTGATTTTAATTCTAGAAAAGTGCTATTGGAAGATGAGTGGTTAAACTCATGGATTTATTCCATATGGGGTCTCCCCCCAGGCGATCTTTAGACCTAAGGGTTAATAGCCACGGGTAAAAAAATTGTCCAACTATTGGCAGAGCAGGGCCTTGTAATGGTTAATGGACGTACTCCTTCCAATCCCCTAGGTGAATATACATTTGACTCCCTCAATGGAGCAAGTGTGATAGATTATATCTGTCTTGCACCGTCTGCTTTTGGTCAAATTAAAGACTTTCAAATAATTAAGAGACCGGAGAGTCTGCACTCCCCACTGTGCCTAGAATTTGCATTGATTATAGGAAGCATGAATGGAGTAGCAGAACTTCGGGAGGAACATGAAAATATAAGGACTAAATGGACCCAGTGAGGAAGTATTCAAATAGCACAGGTTTTGTTATCTCCGGCATGATTTCCTCTCAGAAATGAGATATTGAATATACAAGATCACGTAGAATACTGGGTCCATATACAGAAGGTGTTGGATATGCTTCTGATATATCTTAGGAAAGGCCCTTCTTTCAAACTCGGTAGGAATGGTGTAAATTCCAAAGGGTGGTATGATGCTACCTGCAGAAAAGCAAAACGAGAACTTATTAGGGCAAAGGGGAAATGGGCTATGCTGAGGTTGGATGAAGATTGGCAGGAATTTATCCAACTCAGGAGGAACTATGGCAAATTACTTAGAGAGAAGAAGAAAACTAAAGCCTCCCAATTGTGGGCAGAAATACAGGTGGCAGCACGGGTTAAAGATTCAAGGAAGTTTTGGAAATTGGCTAATAGCTGGACTATTACTAAAAGGAATGGGAGGGGAACCTACATATCTGAAGGGGAGTGGGTATTGTACTATTCTAAAATGTATGCAGGCTCCCAATTGGCCCAGATAGAGGCTACCAATGAGATGGACTGGGTGACTTTGGAAGGGGACAATTTTGTATTTGTCCCACTGGTTGCAGAAAAGGAGGTTGCCGTAGCTGTGAACAAACTTGCCTTGGCTAAGGCCCCGGGGATAGATGGGATACCTCCAGAACGTTTTAAGAACTTTGCGGCCTGGTGGATCCCTCTTTTGGCTAGATTTTTTACAACACTTAACTGTAATAAGCGAATACCCCCGAACTGGGCGACAGAAGTTATAGTCGCGATTTTCAAACAGGGGAACCCGTGCGATCCAGCCTGTTATAGGCCGATCAGTCTGCTCCCTATACTAGGTAAATTATACACTAGAACATTGCTCTCAGTGCTGGAAAAGTGGGTTTACCTGGACCATCCCCTTAAAGAAGAACAGGTGGGCTTTAGGAAGGGCCAGTCAACGATACATAATTGTTTTGTTTTGTAGCATTTGATCAATAAGTACGTGGTCATTAGGCATGGGAATCTTTTTGCTGCCTTTATTGACTTCACTAAGGCGTTAGATTCGGTTTGCAGAGAGTGCCCATGGGCTAAACTAAGAACGATGTGAATACCCCGGGACTTGCTGGATCTTCTCATAAATCTCCACCGCGACACTAAGGCAGTGGTCAGGTTGGATTTCAGAGAAAGAGTTACCCGGGAGTTCTCCCTGCGTCTGGGGATGAGACAGGGATGTCTGCTTGCCCCCCTTCTTTTTAATTTGTTTATAGATGACCTTGTGCCTACTATTTCTGCGACGAATCCAACACCACCATGGGTTGCAGAGAGACCAATATCTTGTCTTCTATATGCAGACGATATTGTTATTCTCTCCCAAACAAGGCGGGGCCTTCAGAAAACACTATCAACATTGCACAAGTATTGTAGGAAGAATGCCCTGACCATTAATATGGCAAAACTGAATGTGATCTCGTTCAGTAAATCACAAACGAAGTTCAAGTGGCAGGTAGGAGGTCAAGAGCTTATTCCACTACAACATTATACGTATTTAGGAGTGGTATTCTCTGCCGGGAATTGCTGGAATAAGAATCAAGACAGGATGATTTGTAAGGCGAAACAAACAATAGGAGGCCTTCCTAGGCTATACTATGCAGCCCCAGCAACCCCAGTAAGCCAGATGTTAGACATCTTTTATTCTAAAGTTATTTCTAGTCTGACCTATGGAGGGGAAATAACTGCGATGGGGCACTTGAGCAAAAGTGAAGTTCCCCAGAACTCCTTCTTGCGAATTATCCTTGGGGCGCCTAGGGCGACCCCGCTTCCTATGCTGAGGTTGGAGACAGGCATGTTGACTATAGCTGCGCATTTGAACCTCAGACTCCTCTCGTTTTGGAAGCAGCTTATGGGAGAAGCGTCAGGCATAGCACGCAACTGTTACATTGAGCAAAAAGAACATCAAGGTGCTCTCCAGTATCCTTGGATAGGGTACTTAAAGAAAATAACAGGTGCAATTGCCCTCCTGATGGAGGAGGTTGGGCTGCCAGATAGAAGGCTCTCGAAGCGAGAGATTAGAATAAGAACAAAAGAATGGGCCCACCGAAAGGATTTAGAATTGCTCACTATGAATAGAATATCCCACCAATATTTGAAGGTAAAGATAGAGGACAGTTTAGAGCCTTGTTTAGACTATATACGAGATCCAAGAGTACGGAGAATAGCGACCATTTTTCGCTTCAATCTATTCAATACAGCCAAGATCCTGGGGAGGAGAGAACTAATCCCTAGTTAGGCCAGAACCTGTAAGTGGTGTCCAGGTATTATAGAGACTCTCCCGCACCTTCTGTTCCTGTGCCCACAATATACGGTACTGAGAGAGCAGTGGATCAGCGCGGTTATGCCCCCGGATATCCGAGAGCCTGAAGATATTTACCTGACCTTACTTGCTTCAACAGATGTGACATTAATCAATTTGCTGGCCATGTTTCTCCTGGTCTTAGAATGAGAGCGTAAAGCACTTTAGGGTTGGTACCACATTTTGTTAAAGATATTGGATCTCTATCACTCGCAGAGGTTTGGTTGTCTTTTGGCAATGATTGTAGAGCTATCCCCCTCCGGGAATGTTGCAATTTACTATTATCAATATATGTTGTTCCTTTTTACCTGTTTTACCCCTTTTGCATCTAAACATATTGTCAATAGCAAATTTGCTGAATAAAGATCTAGTCTAGTCTAGTCTAGTCTAATCTATCTATCTATCTATCTATCTATTATATGGGATGGGGGGGGGACACAAAGAACACAGAGAGGGGTACACAACTGAAATGAAACCTAAATCAATCTAATGCTACTCAAAATGAATAAAAAAACAGGGGAAGGGAATCAGGGATGGAATATATATAGAGGGAGAGGGAAAGGATTCAATGGGGAGGGGAGGGAGGGGTAAAAACACAGGGAACACAGGGAGGGGTAAAAACAAAACACCTAAATCTATCTAATCTAAACTAAATAAACGATAATATGGAGGTAGATGGGTTGAATGGGTGAAATAGGAGGATTGCAATGGATTAAGGTGAACAAAACTGCTGGGAGAGGGAGCCTTCTGAAACGCTTGCTGTTCAGGAACAGTGACTAGCTCAGAAGGTGTTGCCAGGGGGGAGGGCAATGAGTTTTGTTACTTGCTGCGCCCGCCTCACCACAAGCCCCATTGGCTCCATGCAGCCTAGCCCGTGGCCAATCGCAGACTGAGAAGCCAGTGGTCTGAGAAGAAAAGGGATGGTGATTGGGCAGGCTGGCTGCTACTCCAAGCATCTCCACCCCTTGTGCCTGGAAGTCTGCTCCTCAGCTGACTCCTCCTCCCTGTCACGTTTTGCCTTCCAGTGACACGTTTTTGCCACCCGAACTCATCTGAACGCAATCCGAACTGTTCGGTCGTTTTGGAGTTTGGAATCAGGTTCGGTTTGGTTCGTTCGGGTTTGGATTCGGGTTCGGTCATCCGAACAGGCCGAGTTCAGGCCGAACTCTGAACTTCCAAACCGCGTTTGCCCATCCCTAGAATTCAAGCCTCAAGCTTCTCTTCCCTGGTTGCTTCTCAGGAAAAGCCATTGAGCGGACAATGGGGAGATGATGGAATGATGAGAAACTAAGTGGAATGAGAAACAAGGGAGCTTCTGCCCCTTTATGCACTTAGAATGATGAGAAGTGTGTATGTGCGCGTGTCTGTGTGCCCGTGTGCATGCACGGGGCAGAGCTTATTGGCTGACGAGGTGGGACTTATTGGCCGAGGGGGCTGGACTTATTGCTTTTTTGACCATTTGAAATACTGGGAGCTATGTAACTGGGAGTTAACTTAAGGGCGGTGTATTGATTAACATAGTGTCTCCCAAGCTGTGCACTACAGATTACTAGCTGTCCATGCGACAATGGTAAGTGTCCATGGAAAAGGCTATGACTGCAGTAAAACAAATTTCAGTCCCTGCCGGTGTCATGGTTAGCTCCAGAGAGCAGTGGAAACAGGGAACAATGACCATAAAGTGATCATCTCTCATCCCTTCCCTTTCCCTTGTAGATAACCATGGCAGTACTGGAGACAGAAACCACTTGCCTTGTGAAGCTACCAAGCCACTGCTATCTTCAGCAGTGAGTATATCCTCAGTAGGGTCCCCACCCCTCCGGTTTGCCCTGAAATCTCCAGGTTTTCTGGCATCATCTCCAGGAGAGGCCTTGATTTCTCCGGGCCGTCAAATCTTTAGTGAGTGTGATGAATCCGTGAGAAATGTTGAGGTTTCAGAGAGGTCTGCTGGTCCAAGAAGTTGGAGAATGGATTTGCTGGTCCCAAGACCGTTTTCGACCATCAAAACACATTGTGAAAGAGAAACGCGTACTGGTTTCAACCAGTAAGTAAGTAGGCCCCCTTATTTCTGTTCTAGCATTGAGAACTAGGGAGACAGAAGAAGCTAATTGGGGAGGTGAGAGGCAGTACTAGTGACATCCAACCCATCAGCTGGAAACTCAGATGCGAGTTCCAAAAGCAAAGTAAAACTGCTTACGTTCTCAGTTTTGCTCCGTGACCTTTAAAGCCCATAAAAGCACCTTCCCCTCCCTCTAAAAAGTAAGAGAGCCATTAGGGTAACATGAAATACTTTATCTTCATTCCCTCTATATAATATCTTCCCTCCTCCTCAGAAAGCTTGCCTTACATTTTTACATCTCATTTGCACCAGTTTGCTAATTCGATTAACAGGCAGTTTGCTAATTCATATACACGGCAACAGAATTATTCTTTCACAATTAGCGGCAGCAAAGCCTTGCTGTAAATAAACCATCATCAGACAAAAACTAGCGTTTTGGTGGAGACTCAAAGAGGACGTCCCTTGAAAAAGAGCAGTTTGTTGCCGCTATTTATATAGTGGTTTTTAAAACTAATGCAATTGTGAGAAAGCTTTGTTTAATGCTGAAGTATCAATAAAGTTGCTCTTTAGCGGTAATCCGTACAGTGTTAGTCCTTCCAGAATTTATCTAAAGTGGTAATGTGGGTTTTTTGTTTTTTTTAAAGCTTGTTTTAGGTGCTCTCTGCTTTGCTACAGATAAAGGCATTAATGCATTCTGGGAGTACGACTCACACTTAGTTAAAAGTGCAGGAGGAAATGGAGGGACTTGACTTAGCAAACTGTTTATGGCTAATAAAGAAAAATCACCTGCTTTTCATAAGTGTGTAATTTGCAGACAACCAGCATATCCGCTAGCATTCTAAAGCTGTCATGCTGTTTTACAGCACACCAGAGTGCTTTAGAGTGAAATTAATTTTGTAGGAGCAGGGGAGGGGAGGGGAAAGCAAGTTAGACAAGTAGGAGAAGGGTTTAGACAGGTTGAGAGGATCAGTCCACGATGCTTAACTTTCAGGCTATGAATTACCCACCCCCACCAAATTATTTAATAACAATCCCCCCTGCCCCCAAAGCATGTATGTCAGAAGTAGGGACCTTTTTCCCTCCTGGGAGCCACTTTGAAACTCGGTACAAGTTCTAAGGGCCACAGAGAAGCTGGGGGCAGGGCTGCACTCCAGAAAAAGAGGGCGTGGACCATAGGTCTGTGCTGTGGATCTGTCCCCCATCCTTATGGGCATGTCATCATTTCTGCTCCCTTCCCCCGAGATGACTGTTTCAATGCTTGGGGTTAGAAACAGGTTCCAGGAAGTGGCCGTGTGTGTGACTGTAACACACCACAGTTGTATGGCTAAAATGCAGGTTTGGGGAATCTTTTGTCCTCCCAGGGGCCGTTTTGAAAATCCATACAAGTACAAAGGGCCACATGAAAGTTGCGGGCAGGGTGGTTGAGGAGTGTATTCAAGGTCAGGGAAGGGAGAGGAGGGTCCAGATCATGGATCTGTGCCATGAATCCATCCCCATAGCCTTCATTGCGTGCCCTCATCTGCACTCCAGTCCCTTCACCCGAGTTCACTTGTTCAGTGTTTGGGGATAGAACTAGATCCAGGGGTCAGAGCCTGGAAAGAGGCCAAATGAAAACTAGCCATGGGCCATATTTGGCTTCCTGGCCTGATGTTCTTCACCCCCGATATAATACAATATATTTTATCGCTTCTCCCTCCATAACATTGCTAAGATTTGCCCTTTTCTCTCTGTCTCGTCTGCCAAAACTCTTGTTCATGCTCTGGTCATGTCTCGCCTTGATTACTGTAACCTCCTTCTCACTGG
>QEPC01002388.1:14934509-15040666 GCA_003113815.1 Sphenodon punctatus | reverse complement strand
CCCCAGGAGCTCCGCAAAGGTAAGCAAAGCACTTCACTTTAGTAGGGGTGATCCCTGGGGGGTGGGGGGTGTTAAACACCCCCCCCAGGGATCGGGTCTATACTTACCGGCAGCTGCGGGGACGCCGCGGCCGCTGGTGCTTGGGGGTGGGCTCTTTTTATATGCATTTTAATTGATTTTTTGGCTCCTGCCTCTGCAATGAGGCAGGAGCTTCCAAGTGGGTGGGGAAGCCACTCCTCGGGGGGGGGGGGAACCACTAGTGGTTGGTTGGGCAACCCCTGTTGCCAGGGGTGACCCGAGCCAGGCCCAGATTTATACCAGATTTAATCCGGAAATCCGGTTCTTTGAGAACCGGAAACTGGTAAATCCGGTATCCGGTATTTACCCCGGGGTCCCAACGCTGGTCTCTATACAGTCTCTTTGTATCCAGTCTTCACACAAGCATATACAGTATCTTATCTCAAGAGCAAGCCCAAAGTCTTTCCAGCAACGCAGGCACTTAGAGCTCCAAATCTCTGCTGTCTCAGGCCAGGACTCCTCTTGTAGGTCCTTTGTTTAGCATCCTTCCCTAGCAAAGCTTCAGGATTATGGAGAGCCTTCCTGCTGGAGCTCCTCTCTCCACTGCAGCCTGCCAGCCACAGATTGACTTCTCCCTCTGAATTTCCTCTTGTTATAGTCAAGAGTGGGCGTGGCTAGTTCTCCACTCTCTGACTCTTAAAGGGCCCACAGGGGCTCTGCCCTGTTACATCCACCCACTCCCGTTCCTCCATCTCTGGCATGGAGGAGTCCTCAATCCTTACCCACCAGGCTACAATTGATCAGTATTGTTAATTATTTATATAGCTCAAGCACTGTACAATCAATACTTAGACATATAAACAAATTCCATGCAGCTCCACTGTGGAGAAAGAGAGAGGAGGTTTTCCTTCCTCTGCTAACAAAGTGAAATAATGGCAGTGGAGCCCATCCCAATCTCCACCTACGAGTACACACGTACAACCCGTGCGCACCCCCCATTACAGGGACTGTGGTGTGTGCGCAAACCAAGCAGAAATCATGTGGAAGTTGGTGCACGCATGAGTTCTGGATCACACCCAGAGTCTTTAAAGCCTCTGCATGGTAGGTAAAATATATTTTAAAAACTTTATTCCAATGTTTACCCCTCCCTTTCCATTAAGACTCAGGGCGGCCTACAACATATAAAAACAGCTAAAAAAAATTACCCATATCCCTCCCAACCCCTTCCCTGTCCCCTCCACGCAACCCTATCCCTATCTGCAAAGAAAGGTCTTATTTCACTTCCGCAAGATGAGTAGTCTTGAGCTTAGATGGATCGCCAAGGGGAAGGAGTCCCATAATTACGAGGCAGCCACCAAGAATGCTTCTCTGAATGCCCTTGTTGTGAAAACTTCATGGGTAGATGGTATCTGATGGAGAGTGCTACCAGCTGACCTCAGAGGCCACATTGGAACATGAGGGAAGAGGCGGTCTTTCAGATACTTGGGGTCCAAGGGCTTTATGGGTCAAAACCAGCACACTGAGTTGTGCCCAGAAAGCTATTGGTAGCCAGTGCAGACTCTAGAGCACTGGTGTAAGGTGCTCCCAGTGGCCCGCCCCCAACAGAAGAAAGGCCACCGCATTATGCATGCACCAAACGGTCAGCAAGGGCAGCTCCATACAGAGCGCATTGCAGTAATCTAGCCTCGAGGTTATGAAATCATAGACAACAGTGGCCAAAACTGAATCTGATTAAAAAAAAAATATCACAACTGTCTCACCAGATGAAGCTGGTGAAAAGCGCTCCTGGCCACCACTGCAACCTGGTGATCCAGGTTCAGCAATAGATCCAAGAGCACCCCAATGCTGTGAACCTGACTGAACAAGGGAGATTCTGAAGATGACCTGTGAACCAACGCAGTATCTACATTTTTGTCCCCCTAGCACAGCATGTATGTGCAAGGAACTAGAAAGGGGTCAGAGGAATGTGGGCTGCTACTGGAGTCGGTACAGCAGTCGTGACACTCTGTCCCCCTCTAGTAGGGGTGACTTGCCCAAGGCCATCCAGTAAGTTTAAGGTTAAGACAGAATTAGAACTAGGGATGGGGGAACGTGGTTTGGTAGTTCGGAGTTCGGCCCAAACTCGGCCTGTTCAGACGACCGAACTTGAACCCGAACCCGAATGCGAACATACCGAACAAACCGAACACCAAACGGCGAAATGGCCAAACAGTTCGGTCAGTTCGGATCGCGTTCGGGTGGCAAAAAAAGGTTCACTGGAAGGTCAAACATGACAGGGACGTGTCAGTCACTGAGGAGCAGACTTCCAGGCACCAGGGCTGGAGACGCTTGCATGAGGGCAAGGCTGCAGGTGAACCTAATTGATGAGACTCAGCCGTGTGGACGTCCATTAGCCCTGACTGGCCCGCACAGTGGGCCCACAATGTCCCTAGACTCTGCCGTAAGTGGCAGCTGTGTGGTGACCACATGGAGGACACCTAACAAATGGGAACATGGGAATGCACTGCCTGGTGCAGGCTAATGTGGGACTATCGTCTCTGTGGATTTCACCCTTTGTTTCTATTCCTGCACCTTTCAGAAGGGAAGAAGTACTGACAGAAGGCTCTCAACTTACTGTTTCCTACTTCCCCTTTGCACTGGTATCCCAACTTTTATCTGTATTTATTACTATGGTCCCATATCAATGTTTTTATAGCACTGTTTTGAATGTCTGATATCTATTTTTCTTCCACCCGTAGTCCCCTGCCATTTCCCCCCTATCCACTCCCCCCAACACCACCCTTCAAGTCCCTGTATCCACTCATACTGGTCCTGCATTTGCCCAGTCTATAGTTCTGATATGTTATATGCCTGAGGAAGGGCAGTCTGTGGCTGGAAAGCTTGCATAATCTCACCAACGATAGTTGGTTCAATAAAAGATGCCACCCGGGCTGCTTTGTCTTCAACGTCCTGCTCACACTTATCTGGCATTTCTTTATCTTCACTTCTGGTGTGATCCTCACGCTGCTGCATGCTAAACCATCCCTTAGCACTGGCACAAGTATAGTTCACTTCAATGGGACTCTACTGATGCTAAAGTCTCGTGCCAACACTAAGCAGTTTGAGGATTGCATCCTGAACACAAACTAAATTGACTGCAACCAACAGAATTGCAGTCTAGCAAATCATAAAAATCCCTCATTATTAAATTTTTTAAGCAGCGCTGACACCAAGGAATGGTGGGTAGCCCCTCAATTTTCCCCATGACCTCAACCATGAGAAACAAAGGATAGTTTCGCAGCAAACTGCGAAGCAGTCACATTTAAAGTCATAGAATGAATTCAACAGGTGTATCCGGCTTCCTAAAAAAAGGAGGGGGGGGGGGTAGGTAAATTTTGCTTACAATATTGTCCCTCATTCAATAAAGCATTGCTTGCTACAAAATCCTTGCTCCCTGCAATAATGGTCTTTGCTACCCCATTGCTCCTCTAAACTAATCATTTTGGGCCCAATCCACACCTCATGCCTGCACTAAATTGCACATGGGATGCACGACACTTATGCATCACATTCACAAGACTGGCACATGTGCACGTTGCTCACAGTACGTGCCCAAGGTGTTGATTGGGCCCTTTAGTATCGTCAACCCCATTTTCAAATCAGATGACTTGAAAATTTGTAAAATTCATCTGATATTCAGTTCATTTTTATCAGTTGTATCAGCGCTCTAGAGAGCACATTCAGATGGGAGATCTCCTTCTTGACTCTAGGGGTGTCTTTAGACATAACATCAACGAGTGTCTGAATGTGTGTTTTGACCTTGATATGAACACCAGTTTGACCCTGTGTTCACCATGTGGCCCTGCTTAGACACACAGCAAATATTGGGGCAAATCGGGGTTTTGCTCGCCACCCGATCTCAGCACGCCAGTGCTGCCACCTCGTTCCCCATGTTGTACCTGCTAAGACACCACGCAACATCATTAGACATAGCATTGGCCAAGCGTTCAGTCGGAACACGCAAATTGTCCTTCTGATGCAATGGTGCTCACATCGCATGTTCAACTGGTGACCAAATTGGGGTTGGGATTGTTATGGTGCTTACACACGACAGCCAAACACACACTTAGGGGTTTTGACACCCAATCGTTGTTATGTCTAAAGATGCCCTAGGGCCAGATTTGCTGCTTCATCGACTGGAGTAATTGAGTTTACACCAACTGTGAATTTGACCCATAGCTTCTCGATATCCTTTTTCCTTTGCCCAAAGAAGAGCAACATGATAATAAATGGTAAACAATTGGAAATGCTCAAAAGCCCAACTGAAACGAAGGAGGGCTGACTATTGGAATTACTCCAATCATTTTAAAACTGAACCCAGACTAGAGATTTCTGTTTCTTGCCAATTTGTACAGCTTACCACTGGGCAGATTTCAAAAAAGCAGCACTCCAAGGAAGGACACAACCATAATTCAGGAATTCAAAATAATAATAAGAGATTACATGGAGCATCACAGACAGACAGTCTTGTAATTTCTCCACTCAGGATGTCAGAATTTTCTCTGCTTCAATAAGCACCTTTGTTGGGTGTTTGAGTTACCATGACAAACACCAAAATATTACCTGCGCTTCCCACTCTAATCTAACTTAAGGAAATGTGTTTGATTTAAGAAGCATCGTTCTCTTACAAACCCATCGCAAAGAGTGGCTCCCCATTTCATTTGAATATGGTTAGGTATTTTGGTCTATACCAACTCCCCCCAGGCTTTACTTTGATACTGTACTACAGCAGCAAACTAACATGAGCCTGGGAAGTTCATGCATTCCTAGAAGACATTAGGGACCCCAAATGCCCTTGTCTGCAACTCAAAACCTTCCTTATGAGAATGGCCCGATACTCAGTTGGCCTACGTTGACTAGAGCCAAAATGAGTACTTGCAAAAGCGAGGATACCCATTGAAATGGTGGTACCTGACGCAACAACATCGGGTACCAATCCCAGTACTTTATTAATAGGGATGGACGTTAGTATTTATTACTTCTCTTCCTTTTTTTGTTTACTTTAGTATTTGTTTCACTTCTGTTTCATTTTCTATTGAAGTCAATGGGATCCTTTTTCCACGAAAAAAAATCCATGGGGTTTCTAAAATTAGTAAAGTCCAGCGTAGTGTACTTGTCTGGCAGTGGTTGGGGGGGTGGCACTGGGTTCAGGGGGCAAATGCCAAGGGCTGGGGGCTTTTAGTGGGTGCGGAGTGCTGTAGAGGTGACTGTGGGCTCAAGGGGTTCATTGTGGCTCTGGGCTGGGGTGCTGTGGGGTCAAAGGGGGCCGGCTGTGCCTAGGTGAGGAGAAAGGGTTGGGAGGGTTGGCACTTGGGGGTGGCACTGGGTTTGGGGGGAAATGCCAGGGGATGGGGAAGCCTGTCTTTTATCACAACCGTTTAATTAATAATTCTGTGGAGGGCAGCCCTAGTCCGGAGTGCTCCACAGCACCCAGCGTCTCTCTCCCTCCTTCCTTGCTTTCTCCCTATCAGCCACCAGGAAATGGACAGTGGGCCGCAGAGAATGTAAGTTTGGGCCGGATGTTTCTGCGATAGAGCATTGGAAGCGTCCCTCACAGCCCCTTCCTCCGAGAGGGAAAGTAAAACTCCATCTTTGGCTTGGCCCATCCTTTCACTCCCAAGCTATTCAGAAGCTGTTAATGCAGTTTGCAATGAGTCCTATTGTATTTGGGAAAGGCGGTGAATTAAATTTCAGTCCCTGAAGAGCGACTGAACCCAAAAGCAACTCCCGGTCCACAGTGCCGCCAGATGCTGCAGTTATCAGTAGATGCAGGAGGCAGGAACATTATAGAGAGAGCTCCTTACTAAACACAGCGTTCACTGGGGAGGGAGGGAAACATCCCGTGAAGGGCTCCTTGAGGGCCTGTGCCCTTGCCGAGATACAAAAGCAAGAATAATCTATTATTGCTTGGTCAGCCCATTTGAATTTGCAGAAATCCGTCTTTAAAAAAAAAGAGAAAAAAGCAGAGATGTTGGTCTGTGACACATGCCGTACCATTAACTGTCAGCCGGCAGCTTTGTTATTACAGACGGCTTTCACAAAGCACACGCCATTCTGTCCCAGGGAAACCACCGCAGCATGTAAGTTTGAGAAGGGGTTGCAGGCCTAGGAGAACGGGCCTCCCCTCGAGAGGAACGTCTTCACTTTTTTTCCGCCAGCGATTCTACGCCAAACGAGCTCTTTATGTGCGTCGCTTAATCGCTACAGCACACGGCTGAGCCGCCAGGCCTAATAGAAAGCAATTGACAGTCTGTGCTTTAAATACGCCTTGGGTTAAGTTAGCTTGAAAGTTAAAAGGGACATTGTCTAAAATCACAGATTCAAAGAGAAATGACTTACCTGTGTCTCATGAAGAGAGGTGTGAAAATGGGGGTGGAGTTGGAAGGGACACATTGCTTCCTGATCTTGGGGTGCAGAGGACAGATTAGAGGGGGAAATGTAGGAATTGAGTTGTGGTCTAAATCAAGGATCCATAGCTTTGGTTCAGGCTTTCAGGACTGTATAGGCCAGAGAGAGGAAAGAGCGGACAGTTTTTAGAAATAGAAACTTAAGGAAAACAAGTTTCTTGTAACCTTGGCTTTCCCTGAGAAAAGCCTGATAAACGGCTCTTCTCCAGTCTCTCTGGAGCCTAGAAGTTGATGTCATGTTATGGATCATAAACCAATCAGAGATGGTTCTGAGGATGAGTGGAAATGTGTGACAAGTCATACATAGGTGGCAAGTCATCAAGGTGACGTATGATCATCCGCAGCTCATTGGCTGGTTTGGGTCCTTTGTGTAAGAACCTATAAAAGTGACCACCCAGGTCCCTCAGGTCTCAGACCGTGTCTGGGATCACATGGTCTTGTATTTCTTGGCTCGGTGTAACTCCTGGTACCTGTGATCAACCCCCCATGTCTTCTTAGATTCCGGTAAATAAACTCTTTAACTTTCTATTCCAATCTGGCTCTGTGTTCACTCACTCCAGTGAAGTTAGTGGGTTTCATCTCTCACAGTCTATGAACCCGTTTCACTGCTCTGAATCAGGGTTTCCCCTGATATACTATCCCAGCCTTCTTAATTGCAACATGACATGACCAGCAGAATAACTATTCGTGGTGTGGTGTTTGTTTTTTTCAATTTTGAACAGGCTGTAGTTGACCCAAACGGCATTTGTCAAAACGTTCAAGCAACCATTTTTTTTGCAATTTCGTTTAATTCAGTTCATTATTCTGTTTATTTCATCCATTTCCGGTTTTCAATTCCGTTTCGCCAAGAACAATGAAAATGAGTTGTGGGAAATGAATGGTAACAACTGCAAATGGCCTACACCGAACAAAACGAATGAACCAGCCAACCGGAACACACAAACTGAAATTGCGAAAATGGATAATTAATGGATTGAAGATGGGGCGGGGAGTGTTTGTGACTTTGTTCATTTGGGTCGGACCATTTGGATTTGATAGGTTTGCTTGTTTTGGCGCAGACTCATTTCAGTTTTAGGACAGCTCCCTAAGGGTTGGTGTAGGTCTCTGGATGCCTTCGACAACATAAATTTTGGAACTACCACCTCTGTCTATACCACTATGGCATGCAATTTTCATCTCAGCTCTCCTGTTCCCTAGCATCAGCTGTTCTGATCCAATGGCACCGTGGTGTGGAGAATCATAGAATCAGAATTGGAAGGGACCTTAAGTCCTGCTTGGACTCACACGAATGGCTACTGTCTGTCTACCCAGCTGTGAATGGGGAACCTTTTGGTTTGGGGAAGCCACCTTGCTCCTTTGTGGAGATCACAAAAACTGGCGTGTCATTGGGTGCTTTTAGACAAGCGCCTCCCCACCCATTACCCACCCACCATCCAACCATCATGCATGTTGCAGGACTGCATAGGGTGCCAATGCAGCCCTGGAACATGTACGATGGGTGGGTAATGTGTGAGGAGGTGCTTGACTTCCCCAACCCAATGGATCAGGTTTTCATTCACAGCTGGGTAGACTGAGGTCATTTCTAGACGAGCGCCACGCACTCACGCCTAAAAATCACGCGCCTGTGAAAAAGAACGCAGGTAGGGCTTAGATGTGCGGGGATGTGCCTTATAGCACTTGCACATTTATTTTTTTTAAGGCACCAATTAAAGTCCTCCATCCTCACACGTCTAAAGCTCGACAACGCTTTTTCCCGCAGCCACGTGATTTTTAGACGCAAGCGTGCAGCACTCATCTAAAAACAGCCTGAAGGTAGCTATCCAGTGCATGACCAAACAGGATTTGAACCCACTGCCTTCAGGGATATAGTTGAGTGCCTTAACCGCTCAAACTTGCCGTGAAATGGCTGGACTAAATTTCTAATACACAACTTCTAGCAAAAGCCAGATTAGCTGGCACAGAGTTTCATCTGATCTTTGCACAACTTAGCCACACAAGCCCCATAAGCCTTAAGTCATTACTCAATGACAGACTGACTTTTTTGATATTTTATGCCTAAGAGTTAGAAGAGTCGCAGATGGAAACAGTCAAGCTTTTTGATTTACTGTTGATAACAAGTCACACTCCATTGAAGACAAAAAGCAGGATTGGAATAGAATCATGTTATTGGTTACACCACAGAAGGGTCAAATTCAGCTAACTCCTCCCACATGCATCTTATCTACATAATATATCAGTTAATGGAGCACAATGTCCTGTTGTACCGTGGACCTGATCCTTCCATACGAACTGTATAAAACTGTGCAAAGTCTTTGCATGTACCACTAGCACAACTGCCCTTGCCTATGGGGTGACTACAGGTGCAAATGGCCAATTATGCTGCACTTATCTGACTGCCTTGGTATGCAAGTATTTCATAACCAAATCCCACGAGTGATTATCTATAATAAGTGTCACGGAAACTGCCCATGCAAAGCTAGGTGGAATAACAGTGCGAGATGAGTGACAAAAACGTAATCAAGGTCTCTGTGTCAATCTCCAGAGAAAAATACATTTCAAATGAAATAATGATGAGGAGATAAGCTAGAATGATCCAATTCCAGCATGGCCAATAAGGTCTTAATGTACACAATAGCTTCTAGGCCATAATTACACCTGCCATATCATCCCTTGAAAAGAGTCTCTGATAGTGTTAATCTATTCTCATTATAACTGGGCATCAGAGCAGCAGACTATCAGAGTTTACCACTTCAGTAGTGTGCTAGTCATTTCCCACTGAGGATTAACTATATTTTGGGGGTATGTACTAAGGAATGACCATAGAAGGCAATAGGAGAATCAGAACTTAATTCTGGGGAGAACAGAAGCAGAGACACTAGTAGATAAGCTATTGGACTCGGACCTGGCAAACTGAGCTTCCAATCCTGTCATAGCCATGAAGTCACTGGCCACCCCTCGGTGTGGAATCGGTGCAGGTCCCGCGTGGATTCCATCTGGCACAAGGCATTCCCAATGACCATGCATGCGGGTTGGGCACGGGATCCGCAGGGCATGGGATCAGCCCCACTGGGTGGCCTTGGGCAAGTCATTCTCTCTGACCACTGCATCTGTAAAATGGGAATAATAATGACCTACCTCACTGTTTTTTTGTGAAAATGAACTAGATAAAGTTTGCAAAGCACTTTAAACAATGCAAGTTCAGAAGTAAGTTCAGCCTATAGAAATAATTAATAATATATAGAGAAGAAAAAGGAATGTTTCAGTCCATAATTGCTTGTGACTTCTCAGACAATTTCCTTTGAAGCACTCAGTAGTGGTCATTGTTGGACAAAGGATACTGGGAAAGATGGACCATTGGTCTGAACCAATATGGCAGCCCTATGTTCTTACAGTTACCAAGAAGATAGATGCAACCTACAGCAATTTGGCTTGGAATTTTTGACTAAATTATACACAAAGTCAGTGAAGGGGCTGACATAAGTTAAGATCCGGAGATTACTTTCATTGGCGACCATGAGGAATGTTAAGAAAACCTGGGTTCCTGGTTAAGTTTCAAAGAACATGACACACTGGACATTTTTACACACACCTTAATGTGCTGGTCTTTCAAACTTCTGGGTTTACAAGTCCACAAGCAAGTTCCGGATGCATTCTTCACACACACATTTTCCTGAGGCAATTCCTGGCTGCATTCTTCACATAAACACTGCCCTGAGGCATCCAAAAGTAGCCGCAGCTGTGGACGTGAGGGGCTGCCATGGAAACCAAGTGAACACAGCTGCCTGCAGCAAAGCAGTTTACTGGGAGAACCTTTTACACACAAAAGTTCTGGGAGAAGTTCTACTCAGAAGTTCAAAGAGCCAGATGTTTAAGATCTGGGTGAGTGATTTAGACACACAGAAAGTTCAGGCTGTAACAGCAAACATGCAGGAGAAATGTGTGTGTAAAAATGCCCACTATGTTGTCTAGACCTTCAGGAATTGGCTAATGTAGCATTCAGAAGGGCAACACCACCCAGTATGGATGGGCTTGTTTCCTTAGGTGATTGGGGTTATGTTAGCTTCTATATTTTAACGAGCTGGCTAATCAACGGCTGATTGTCACCAGATGAACGTTGATGAAATTCAGCTCAACTTTCCCCCCCTCACCCCTATAATTATGGGAATGGACGTTAATTAAACGGCCCTTGGCAATGTCTATCACCTTCTCTGAGAATGTCTCTTGATGTTGCTATTACCTGGCTTCTACCACGCTATGTCAGAGAGCGGTCTATTTAAAGAAGAGCGAGGGCTGTGAAACAACTGGTTAAGTGAACAGTAAGAAAGTTGGGCTCTGTCGCAAGAGTGATACCAGTGGGGTGAGGCGAGGCACTTTCACAGCTCTGCTCACTAACATTTTTTTGGGTGGGTGGGTGGGTTGCATTTTATTGTTTGTATGGTTTGTGAGCTGCCTTGGGTCTAGGAGAAGGGGTGGCATAAGAATGTGATTAAATAAATAAAATATAAATAAAAAATGGGTGAATTATTTCCCCTCTGTTGTTCACATTGGGGTATGTGCGTGTGGGCATTTTTAGACACACGTTAAAGTTCCGGATGTTTCAGTCTTCTGGGTTTACAAGTCCACAAGTAAGTTCCGGATTCATTTTTCACACACACATTGCCCTGATGCTGCCTAAAGGCCTGCTCTAAGGACACGTTAACCACTCTCGCCAGTCCCGTCCCCAATGTCTCCCTGGAGGCTTTCACCAACCAGGACGGGCACGGATCAAGTTCACAACTGGTGGCTCTCACAGACCCCAGAACATCCACTTCATTGGCCGGCGTCACTTCCTGAAACTCCCCCCACAAAGTTGGACCAGATGGGGCCTCCGTGACCTCACGCTCTCCACCTACTGCCCCCAACCAGGTGTCAAAGTCACTCTGAATTTGAGCGCTCTTGTCTGCAAAGTAGATGACAAACTCCGCACAGCAGGCCTGGAACAAGTCCCCATCCAGACGGAGGGAGGCCGGACTGACCAGCCCCCGTTCCACCCGAAACAGGTCCGCCGGGCATGACTTTGCAGACGCTATGAGGGCAGCAAAGAATTCCTTCTTTGCTGTCCTCACAGCCTCAACATAGGACCACAAATGGGCCCTATGGAGAAGTCGGTCAGAGTCAGAGCGAGTCCGACGTCAGTGTCGCTCCAGTCTTCTGTCTACTTGTTTCATACACCGCAGCCGCTCAGTAAACCAAGGGGCTCTGCAGTGATGGGACAGAGGCAGGGGGCGTCTCGGAACCACCCTGTCAATGGCCTCCCCAAGCCAGCTATTCCAATGCTGGACCAGCTCATTGACAGAGTGGCGGTCCAGGTCCAAGGTTAATTCCCTCAGGATCTCTTGGAACCGCTGAGGTTCCATCAGTCTCCAAGGGTGGACCAATATAACTGGTCCCATCCCCTTCTGAATTTGGAATGGTATAGTGTGGTAATTTAACCACAGCCACTCTCTCCCTTTCACACATACAACTCTGACGGGGCGGGGCGGGGTGTGTGTGGTGAATTCAGGGATTTTTGATTTGCTGAAATTTAAGGGAATGGGGGGGGGGTCAAGGCCCTCCAGGAAGCAGACACCCCAGGGGCTCATAGTTATGGTCGTAGAGAGGTCCCCATAGAAATAGCTTGTCCTTGGGCCTCAGGAGTGCTAGGCCTGAGGTTACCAGAACTGGCCTCCTTGCAAGGTCCCATCTGAGCCCAGAGCCCAGGCAATGGGTCCCTGCTGGTCCTGCTTAAGACCAGCTCTGGCTACTGGAGCACCTCAGGCATGGGCACTTACTGCATTGGTTGTCTGCCACTCCATCCCCAGTGAAAATTAGTACAAGCTCCAAGGACTGCATAGAAGGGGAGGTGTAAGGGGTATGCCCAGAAAGAGGAGGAGCCAGATCATGGATCTTGTGTGCATGCCCTCATCTCTGCTCTCTTATCCTGAGATCATTCTTTTGGTGCTTGAGCGTAGGGAATGGGTCCAGGAGGGCAGATCCATGAACTGGAAAAACTAGCTTTGGGCCACATTTGGCCTCCAGGACTGAAGTCCCTCATCCCTGTTTCAGCAGATCATTATCCAAATATTAAACTCCCCCTACACCATCCAGATCTGATGGTCTGAAAGAAAGGCTCCCCGCTAACTTTGGGGCTGGAGTTATTCTGAATATTAAACCTCGAGATGCCACAGTTTTAGATCTTGGCAGCGCTCCCATTTGCCTTGCAAAACGATCCCATTAGCATTAATGCAGTAAGGTTTCTCTACATAGGGAAGTATTTATGGGGTCTTCGGAGACCACAAAATGAGCCGCAATAAAAGAGTTCTGCCAAGTTTGGCCATGTAAATTAGGGACATATGGTTGGTGGGGCCAATGCTGACAAAGGCCCGCAAAGCCTCGTTTATAGGTCTTCCTTCTGCCATCCATCACACTTCCCCGTAACGGCAGGAGACTTTCAGCGCAGGTTTTTATGGCACTTTGAATGGAGCTTAGTGTGTGCTCAGCATTCAGGCAAAAGATCAGAGTTAGGAGCAGAGGAGGCCAGGGGAATGAATCATTGAAGGGAAGCCTGGCTAAGCCAGATTACTATCTACCTATGGGCCAACCCTCCATTGTAAATCCAGTAGAACTCCACAGATATCACTGGCATTGCTCCACTTTTACACCAATGGAAAGCAGAGCAGACATGGTAATTCTGGAGTAGCTCTTTTGGTTTCTGAAAAAGTATTAAAGCCAAGTCACTGCAACTAAGAACTGAGTCAGTGTATTAAGGGAACACGATTATTGCAAAATTCAAATGGAGCTTTTTTTTAAAAAAAGAACTGATAGATTGCATGATTATTCTACAATAATGATTTTTAAAAATCCCTTCTTCTGAACTAACTCAGTGCTTAATGATAGGGACTGGATCCATGGGCTAGATCAAGGGTGGAGAACCATTCCCTCCCAGGGGCCACTTTAAAATTTGTACAAGCTTAGGACTGAAACTCGTTCTCGTGAGCCTCATCTTTCTCAATGAGAATCACCGTTCTTGGCTTGTTCTGACAAATGAGAATGAGCTGAGAACTAGCAGCATCTTGGCTCCATTCTCACCAAGAAACAAGAGGGAGGAGAAAGAGAGAACCGCGCATGCACAAAGGCTGCTGGGGCCATGCTGCGCATGCACAACGCTTTTCCAAAAGAGTGCTGACAGCATCGCCGCCATTTTGGAAAACATGCACATGCTGCAGGCATTTGATGCATGCGCAGACGGGCTGTCCTCTTGTAAAAGGGCCACACATGTGTAGAACAGCCCCAGGGTCCATTTTGTGCATAAGCAGTTCTTTCGATTTTCTTACGATAATTCTCACGGAATTTCATACTGGGGCTGAGATCTCGGTGACAACAAGGTCCCCAGCACGAAATCTTATGAGATATCTCGCAACACCAAAAAAAAGGATTTTCGTTCAGCCCTATATTAACTCCGTCAGCAGCATTGAAGTTGGGGGCCAGGGCGCTTGTGCTCAGAAAGAGAAGGCTCCAGATCATGGATGTTACGTATGATCTCATCTCTGCTCCTTTACCCTGAGCTCAGTCTTTCAGTCTTGTAGGTAGAAACTGGATCCAGGGGTCAGATCCAGGAACTGGGAAAGGAGCCAAATGAAAACTAGCTATATGCTGCATTTGGCCCCTTGACCCGAGGTTCCCCATCCCTGAGCTAGATCCATGAATTGGAAAGGTGCCCAATCAAAAAAACAGCTGTAGTCTGAATTTGGCCCACAGGCCAACTACTTCCCTTCCTTACTGTACAGAATTTGGATTATTTTTCACTTTTCAGGTCCCATAATTTGTTACTCATTTATAATGAAAGATAACAACACGTTTCTCCTTCCCCACCCCTTCAAATGGTGAACGTGCATTTGCAAAGAGAGTTTTTTCCTTTCTTTTTATAAGTTTCATTTTCCTTCACCTGCAGGGTACCAAGAACGGCGACATGTTGCGAGACAGAACCAGGCACATCCTTCCCTGCCCGGGGAAACTTTATGACACAAGCTTGTTCAGTCAGCGCAGGCTCCTTGTCGTTATGCGGTGTCAATTACAGCCCCAGGTGAAACAAAATGATTCACAATAATCGTGTCAGTTTAATCAACAGCACGTAACGTTTTAGCTCGCCGCCTAATGAGTAAACATGAACTCCCTTTTATTTATTTACTTTTATCGGCACATTTAATTGGCTTGCCCATACACAAGCATGGTTAATTGGCTTGCCCATACATGAGCACTCCCTCCAAACCATTTCCATAGAAAGAAAAGACACATTAGCATGTCTGGCAGAACTAGAAACTTGACAGAATTACATCATCGACTGTTTTTCACAAGAGGGTAAATAAAACCATGTTGAATAACCCAGAAGGCTAAAAACTGGAGCCTTGTAATGCTTAAAAATCTGGACCTGCTTTTTGGTCTGTGCACATTGTAAGGATCTGATCTATAGAGCGGAAATGAGTAGCCGTAAAAATTGGTAAACCCATTGAATTGTTGGTATTCGACCCAACCCACCACCTTACAGTACTGATTGGTACCTGGTTAGTGCCCAGCAGGTTGCCTGATGTCCCGGTTTTCTGACTTCTGGTACCAATTTTACAAGTTCTTTTATTTTTAGGGTATGGTTGTTGGTTTTTGTTTGTTTGTTTCAGGTCCTGCTGTTTTACTGTTAATGCAGGATTTTATATTTTATATATTTTATATTTTATATTTTATAGTTTTGTATTTTTGTATTTTATAGTTTTGTATTTTTTATGTTGTTCACCGCCCCGAGCTGCCATTGGGCAGGAGGGGGGCGGTATATAAATAGTGCAATAAACAAATAAACAAACCCTGGTTTCCTGTTATTTCTCCTCAGTCACTGAGGTCTTATCTCCTGACCAACTTGATTAATAGCCTTTTATGGATGTATTCTGTAAGAACTTATCCAAGTCTTCCAAACAACCCTCAAGTCAAAGTTGCTTTGATTCCAGATAAACAGCCAGGTCTTACAGGCTCAATGAAATGCCAACAAACCTGGGGCCAGGTGAGCTTCCTCTGGGAGGGAGTTCCAAAGCCACGGCCCGGCCACCGAGAATGCCCTCTCCATTGTGACCCCCCATTTTACATGGGGGACCTCCAGAAAGGCACCCCCAGTGGACCGAAGGGATCGCTCTGAGGCGCGGAGGATGAGGCGGTCCCCGAGGTATGAGGGGCCCAGACCATGCAGGACTTTATAGATCAACACTGACACCTTGAATCTGGCTCGGTATACTATAGGCAGCCAGTGCAGAGTGTGAAGCACAGGTGTTATGTGCTCCCGCCGCCTCGTCCCTGTAAGGAGACGGGCCGCCGCATTCTGCTAGAGATGGGCGAACGCGGTTCGGAAGTTTGGAGTTCGGCCCGAACTCGACCTGTTCGGATTACCGAACCCGAACCCGAATCCGAACACAAACTGACTGAACCGAACTCAATTCCGAACGTTGAAATAACCGAACAGTTCGGTTCGTGTGGCAAAAAAAGTGTCACTGGAAGTCAAACGTGACAGGGAGGGGTAGTCAGCTGAGGAGCAGACTTCCAGGCACCAGGGGTGGAGAGACTTGGAGTAGCAGCCAGCCTGCCCAATCACCATCCCTTTTCGCCTCAGACCACTGACTTCGCAGTCTGCGATTGGCCATGGGCTAGGCTGCACGGAGCCAATGGGGCTTGCGGTGAGGCGGGCGCAGCAAGAAACAAAACTATCTGCCTCCCTCCTTCCCAACACCTTCTGAGCTAGTCACTGTTCCTGAACAGCAGTCATTTCCAAAGGCTCCCTCTCCCCTCATTTCCCAGCTCCCCAATCCTTTGCCATCCTCCTTCCATTTCACCCATCCAACCCATATACCCCCATATTCTCATTCATTTATTTAGCTTAGCTTAGATAGATTTAGTAGTTATTTTTTGTTTTTATCCCTCCCTGTGTTCCCTGTGTTCAATCTTCCTTCCTCCTTCCCCCCTTCATTGAATCCTTTCCCTCTCCCATATATTCCATCCCAGATTCCCTTCCCCTGTTTTTTTTCATTTAGAGTAGGATTATTAGATTGATTTAGGTTTCACTTCAGTTTTGTACCCCTCCTTGTGTTGTTTGTGATTCCCCCCCATCCTATATATATATATATAATGTTAGAGATAGTAGACAGTTGTAGGAGTTAGCTTAGTGATAGAGATAGCGTTAGTAATTTAGTTTTAGTGTTTGTAGGAGTAGGCCTGTGTACTTATTAGATAATCCATTTAGTTCATAGCATTTAGAATAGTTAATAGCAGTTAGATTTAGTGTAGATAGATATATATCATATTAGATTAAAAAAAAAAAAACACCATATAAAAACAAACAAAAAATAAAAAACCATATAAAAACAAATAAAAAACCATATAAAAAACCAACCCCCCCATATAAAAACATTTCCCGAACGACCGAACCCAAACCCGGCGAACGAACCAAATCGCTGAACCGAACGGACGAACCGAATGCAGCCAAACCGAATGGTCGAACCCGAACCCCGATCTGTTTTCCCATCCCTACATTCTGAACCAGCTGCAGCCTATGAATCAGAAACAAGGAAAGCCCCACGTAAAGCACATTGCAGTAGTCTAGCCTCGAGGTGATGAAGGCGTGAGTGAGAGTGGCCAGGTCGGGCCCGGAGATGTATGGGTACAGCCTCCGTACCAGATACAGCTGGCAGAAGGCAACCTTAGCCATCATCTCCACCTGCCGATCCAGATGGAGACCCGAGCCCAACACCACCCCCAGGCTCTGAACCTGCTGGGCTACCGGAGGAAGGACCCCCCCTACAAGGGGAGCCAGTACTTCCCTTGCCCTTCCCGCCACCATCACCTCCATCTTATCATGATTAAGCTTCAGTCTGCTCTGCCACATAAATCCGCCGCGGCCTCCAGACATTGGGAAAGTATCGAGACAGCAGGTCAGTTGAAAATAAGAGGTACAGCTGAGTATCATCAGCATATTGGTGACATCGCACCCCGAACCCTCTCACAATCTCCCCCAGGGGCTGAATATACACATTAAATAATAGCGGAGACAAGATCAAACCCTGCGGAATACCATAGGTCAAGGCCCGGGGGCTTGATGTTTCAGTCTCCAGCACCACCTACTGGCTTCTCCCCGAGAGGAATGAGCAGAACCACCCTAGGACAGTCCCGTCCAGACCCCCCAGATCTCACAGCCATCTCAGCAGCAGCCCATGGTCCACGGTGTCAAACGCGGCCGAGAGATCTAGAAGGATCAGAAATGTCGAACATCCTGCATCCATCTCCCGGTGGAGATCATCCACCAAGGCCACCAATGCTGTCTCAGTACCATAGCTGGGGTGGAACCCAGACTTAAAAGGGTCAAGGAAACTGATGCTGTCCAAATGCGCCTGGACCTGCAGTGCCACTGCCCGTTCAATAACCTTCCCTAAAAAGGGAAGATTAGAGATGGGTCGATAACTGGTGAATGTGTCCACATCCAAAGATGGCTTCTTCAGCAGGGGGCGCACCACAGCCTCCTTGAGACTGGGTGACAATCTCCCCTGCCGAAGGGACGCGTTCACTACCCTCGCCAGCACTGCCCTCAAAGTCTCCTTGGAGGCTTTCACCAACCAGGACGGGCATGGATCTAATTCAGAACTAGTGGCTCTAACAGACCCCAGGACATTCACCGCATCGGCTGGTGTCACTTCCTGAAACTCATCCCAGAAAGATCAATCAGACGGTGCCTCCATAACCTCGTGCCCCTCGCTTACTGCTTCCAATCTGGTCTCAAAGTTACTCTGGATCTGAGCAATCTTGTCTGCAAAGTAGATGGCAAACTCTTCACAGCGGGCCTGGGACAAGTCCCCATCCAGGCAGAGGGAAGTTGGATTGACCAGCCCCCGCACCACCCAGAACAGCTCTGCTGTATGCGACTTTGCAGACGCTATGAGGGCAGCAAAAAACTCCTTCTTTGCTGTCCTCACAGCCTCAACATAGGACCACAAATGGGTCCTATGGAGAAGTCGGTCAGATTCAGAGTGAGTCCGATGCCAGCATCGCTCTAGTCTCTTACCTGCCTGTTTCATACACCGCAGCCCCTCAGTAAAGCAAGGGGCCCTGCGGTGATGAGAAGGAGGGAGAAGATGTCTCGGAGCCAACTTGTCAATTGCCTCCCCCAGCAATATGTTCCAATGCTGGACACGCTCATCAACAGAGTGGCCATCGGGGTCTACGTTTAACTCCCTCAGAGCCTTATGGAACTGCTGTGGTTCCATCAGCCTCCGAGGGAGGACCAGCCTAACTGGTCCATTCCCCTTCTGTAGGAGGTTCGCTGAGAGACTGGCCTGTAGGAGATAATGATCCGTCCATGACAAGGGCGTGATCCTCACATCCCCCACTAACGGATCACCCGACTCAAGGCCAGGGCAGAAGATCAGGTCGAGGGTATGCCCCACCACATGGTTTGGGCAGTTGACCACTTGGGACAAGTCCATGGTTGCCATGGCGGCCATGAACTCACGCTACGCTCCTACAAGGCCAGCATCGGCTTTTAGTGTTGTGTTGGGTACCCGATGGGCTATCCAATCACTGATTGAGTACCTGAAGTCCTCCCCAAAATGGGCAATTTTCACTTCTGATTTACCAGTTTTATTGGTTACCAGTTGATAAATTGGGACAAAAAACAAACAAATCGGGACCATACATTGACATTCTGGGACATCAGGTACCCAAATTGGGCACTAATTGGATACCGACTAGTATCCAATGTTGTGGGTCGATCCAGGTATCACACATTCGACAAGTATACCTATTCTTGCAAGTACTCATTACAGCTCTACCCAAAAGCTTGTAAACTCAAAATCTGGGCCCAGTGAACAAGATCATATGAACTACTTTATCTCCAGTTTCTGGCTTGGGAGTAATTCCACATTAATTTACAACAGAAGTAATAAAAAAAAGTAGATATATCTGCTCTGTGAAGAAAGGTGAGTTCTTGGTGCTATCTAACGACATAAGATGTGCCGTCCTGGTCCTGGATCAGGTCATCCAGTCCAGCATCCTGTCTCCAACAGTGGCCATCACTGGTCGCTTCAGAGAAGTGTACAACAGATCATAATGGAGTGAGTCATTCTATGCTATTCACTCCCAGCTCCTGACAGTCAGAGGTTACATCCTCTGAGCTACCTGTCCAATAGTCATTTGAGAACTTTTCCTCCAAGAATTCATGCTATCCTTCCATGAAAAAAATGCCGTGTCTTGAGCTGCTTCACTGTCATTACATGCTAGTAAGCGTTTGTAAACAACCATCTTCATGGACACATTTATCTCTGTCTCTCAGTCAGTAACTACTAGGGATGGGACTATCGGCCAATTATCGGTTACCGGTTTTATCGATATTGGATTATTTATCGATATCGGATTAATCTGGTATCAGATTGATTGGTATATCTTTTTTAACATTGCCAGTTTTTCAGATCTTTAAGGTTGTGGCCATTGTTAAAATGGCTGCAATGTTAAAGACCAGAAAAATCGACAATGTTAAAAAAACTATATACCGATACCGATATTATTGGTATTATCGGATTAATCCAATATTGCCAATTATCGGCATTATCAGATTAACCCTATACCGATAGTCCCATCCCTAGTAACTACGCTGGCAAAGACTCAGAGGCTATACCCTCTCTCTTTGGGGCCAGACTGATAGAGGATATGAAGCCAGAAAAAACTTGGCAATTTCCCCATAAGCAGTGCAACACAATGAGTGTTTTTACACACACATTTCTCCTGTATATTTGCTGTTACATCTTGAACTTTCTGTGTGTCTAAATCAATCACCCAGATCATAAACATCCATCTCTTTGAACTTCTGTGTAGAACTTCTCCCAGAACTTTTGTGTGTAAAAAGTTCTCCTGGTAAACTCCTTTGCTCCAGGCAGCTGTGGTCACTTGGTTTCCATGGCAGTCCCTCACGTCTACAGCTGCAGCTACTTTAGGCTGCCTCAAGGCAGTGTTTGTGTGAAGAATGCATTCGGAACTTACTTGTGGACTTGTAAACCCAGAAGATTGAAAAATCCGGAACTTTAAGGTGTGTGTGAAAATGCCCAATTTATTGTCTCTCATGCCTTTAATTCTAGTTGTTAAATATACAGTAACCTTCCATATAGACAGTACATGGAAAAGCAAAAAGAAAAGGGGAGGGATTGGGGGGGGGAGGGGGAGGAGACCAAACCTTTTAAAGTAATGCTGCTCTCAAAGCAGCCAGCAGGAGGCACTACAGTGTCATACTGGGTTCAGTCCATATGGACATGGGAAAGGGTGGGATTTTTGCTATATAATCTACCTCTAGACGTGGCTGGAAGAGGTAGGAGAAATGATGGGATGGGGGACTGAAGGGTAAAAGTGTTTGGTTATACACTAGTTTGAGGGATGCTTAACTGAATATTGTACTGGAGCTAGAACTGAAAACAGGTGGCCCATTGGTACTGCTAGGTAATACCCTCCATTGGTGCCTAAAAGCAACACGTTGGGCACCCATTTACCAGACAATATTGAATATTACCATTACCGAGTTACCAATTAGAAAATTGGAACTTAGAACTCGGGAAAAAAATCAGCACAAGAAGTCAGAAAATGGGTACCAGAAGTTGGGGAACTGAGGAGCCCATTGGGCACTAATCAGGTACCGGCTATTAGTAACCAATTTTACTGGATCTGGTACTGTGATTTCAACAGGTGTACAAGTTTTTTTGGCAGGTGCTTGTTTCAGTTCTAATTGTGGCTGCCTGACTTTATTGATTTTTTTTGTGATGGCGGTGCTGAAGGTGGGGGTGGAAGATGAAGGGTGTTCGGGTTTCTGGGTTTTTTTATATTGTATTTGTATTCACTCTAAGTCCTGTTTCACTGAGTTCTGTTTTGGACAAAGGGAGCATAATAATCTAATGTAGTAAATAAATAATAATAATAAAATTAATAATGGGTATGTGGCAGAGTCTAGCCACAAGATGGCGTGTGAGACTGGAAGAGGCACAAAATGGTGGCCTGAGTAGGCCCAGAAAATGACACCGAAAGAAGAGAAGTATAGAAAAAGAGTACTGGCCTTTTAAGACAGCACTAGGGATGTGTGAACAGAACATGGTTCGGATGTTTGGACGTTCGGTCGTTTGGTTTGAAACCCGAGTTCGGGTTTGGTTGTTCAGTTCGGCGGAGTTCGGTTAGGCCAAACTCGGACGAACATCCGAAAATAAAATAGTGCTATCAATACTGATACTGATACCAAAATCAATTTTTTTTCCGGTATCGGTATCATTTGGCCTTGAAACCACCCCTGATCTCCACCCCTGGTGCCAGGAAGTCTGCTCCTCAGCTGCCTCCCCCTTCCAGACACGTTTTTCCCACCCAAAGTCACGTTTTTTCCTACTCCCGAACTCATCCAAACTCATCCGAACCTTTCCAAACTGTTCGGCCATTCGGACGTTCGGTTCGGTCGTCCAAACAGGCTGAGTTTGGCCCGAACTCAACATCCGAACTGTGTTCGGACATTCCTAGACAGCACAAAGATTGGGACGTAGGCCTATATAAAGGCCCTGCTACAGCTAGACAGTGACAGTCTTGTGAGGAAGCTGAAGGAAACACACCTTTCCCATGAGCAGGCTTCCCAGAAAGGCTGAGCATAAGCAGGAGCTACTTGTTCCTGAGGCTGCTTGAGGGAAAGTAGGCTTCACCCTTGGACAACTCAACAATTCAGGTAGGATCAAACCATATACTTTATGGACTCTTTATGTTTATGGGACCCACCATTGTATGGGAGAAGCCCTTCAAATGGTGGGTACAGGACTGGCTGTAGGGGCGAGTGTAGAGGCCAGTTACCAAATTTAGGTACCCCTAGTCTGGGGAAAACAGGGTGTTGCAGGGCACCTCCTATCTTGTCCAGGATTCCAGAGCTAATTCCTCTCAACAACCTGAATGACAAGGGACCCCTGTGAAACGGTAGTATGCCACAGCCAATGAAAGAAACTCCCAGCACAGCCATGCTCATAATCCCAACCTGTGCCCTCCAGCATGGCCATGCCCTTCCCCCCCATCCAACCTGCACCCACCCAGCACAGCCATGCCACCTCCTCCCAACCTCCATCGTGAAGCTGCCATTTCCAAAGTACTGTCATTGCAACATGAAGCATTATAGGAATGGATGGGGTGGGAAATCTGTCCACTCCCAAAAAATGTAACTGGGCCATAAACATCCCCTCATAAAACTGTCCCAGGCTGCTAAGCATGGGATTAACTGTAGTGGTAATTGCTTGTCTACCACAAGTTTCCTCCTTCTCCAATTCCAGGGATTGTGTGTGTGTGTCTGTGTGTGTGTGTGTCTGTGTGTGTCTGTGTGTGTGTGTCATCAAGGATCCCTCACAAACCTCAGCCCCTGTTTATGCCAACGCTGATGAGGTATGTAGTGGGTTCTGCTTGTCTCTTCAAGGGGACGAAGAGAAGAATGCATATGGAGTCCTCTCACCACAGCAAATGAGGGGTGCAGAACGAGGTGGAGGGAAGGGGGAAATACAAGAAAAGATTGGGGTTGAAGCCACAGAGTTGCAGTGCCCTTGGGGTTCCATACTACCTTAATTCAGTTCGGCCTTTAAAAATCATCTTCTCTGTACAAACACAGGCAAAAAGCATGACCCAAATGGGTTGATTTAAAACGTCAAATTGCTATTTGCAGGATGCTTTTCCCAACACTTTCTCAGCTTCGTTACCAGCCACTAGTGGAGTTGAACCCATGACCTCGTGTTGAAAGACTCCATAACCCACTGCCAGTGCCCCGAAGCCGCGGAGACCTTCCCAGCTGCGCTGTTAGCAGCAAAGTAAATTATTTCTTTTAATCACTGTGTCCTAGTTTTACTTTCTGCAAAAGGAATAATAATACAAATCGTTCGTTCTTTCTAATAAACCCATTCTAAACTTAAAATGCAGCCAACAGGAAAAGAAAAGAAAAAAACCCTGGCCATTAAAAGACAAGGCCCTAAGGGTCTCGGGGCTAAAAATGTAGACAGAATTGAACGTCTCTGGTTTCCTATAAAGTTTTGCAAGCGTTTCATGTTTGGGATAAGCTCTGCTTTTGCCAAAAAAATGTGGCAGTTACATTTGCTAATCTCCATGGGAAACACTATAGAGAATCAAAAGCAAACAAATATTCCTTTTCAAATAAACTTGACCCATATATTGGAGACATATGTTTCTCTTTGAATCCTAATTCCTCTTTGCTGATGCTTTCCAGCACTTTTTCTTCTTCTTTAAGAGCAAACACTTTGTTGCTATAGCAATGACATCCCACATTGTAATTCTATCAAGATGGCAATCAAAAACTCTCTCATTCTTCAACCCTCTCATTCCTCCTTGCAGGCCAAAATCCTGCCCCCACCCCGCACGTAATCTGTGGCTATTTTCCTTCCCCCTTTTAAAATTTGCAGACACACTTAATGACATTTCCTAATGTAGAGAGAAATAGAATTCACTTTGGAATTATCGACAACACCTGGTGCTTTCGTCTTCCTGCTGCAGCCCGGGGATTAGCTGCAACCACCTACCCTGGTTCAGCACAAGAATTTGAAAGGAACTTTGATTTACTTGCATTTAGATAAAATGTCAGAATCCCAAAATGATGGAAGCCAAATTGGGTAAAAGGTGGTTTAATGATGCTACTGAATGAACTGTCTCCAGAAACTGAACCCACCACAACTAGAGCTGAAATGGTTATCTGTGCAAATATTGGTAACTGCTGGATTTGCCGTAACCAAACTGATCCGGCAATGATCCGTTAACACTTGGTAACCGATTGGTAACCAGTGGTTTAACAGATTTACTGTATACCATTACCAATTAACCGTATACTCTTAGCAGGTTAGGTTTCACCATTTATCATGCCACTTTGCCGTTTGCCTATTCACATCACAGTTACTCCTACTCTCCCTTTCCTCAGACTGCCACAACCCACAATGACAAAATAGAAGGCACTAAGCACATAAGAAGAAGTGCCATACTGGGTCAGATCCATGGTGCAGCGAGCCTAGCATCCTGTCTCCGACAGTGGCCAGCTACAGTAGCTTGAGAGAAGTACAAGTACAGGTCATGGAGGTGTGACCTATCTCCTGCTAGTCACTCCCAAGTTCAGGTAGCCAGGGTTTTCAGCCCCAACGAGTGGGCATTTGCAGCTCTCTCCTCTAAGAATTTATCTAGTTTCCTTTTGAAGCAAGTTACGGTGCTGGCTTTCCCTGCCTCCTCTGGCAACGGGTTCCACAACAGTATTGTCTGCTGAGTGGAAAAGTACTTCCTTTAAGTACTCTTATAGAGTCAGAGTACCCTTATATAGATATAAAAGTACTCATAGAGTCAAGGTGTGCCTGTACAAAAAAAATGATTGACTGAAACAGAGGCAACAAGCAATGGACAAAAACCTAGACATAAACAGGAAATGCAGCAAAATGATTTTATTTATTTATTTACTTATTTTAAAAACTTGCTATCCTGCCCATCCTGCCATAGGCAACTCAGGGCGGCCCACAATAAAACAAAATAAAACAGGATTATCAAAGCTAAAACACACATAAAAAGGGAGGATAAAAATGTGCCTCCTCACCCACCACCCACCACCCTAACCCACTCCCTCCCCACCCACACTACCCATCCCCGCCACCAAAGGCCAGGAGGAACAGCCAAGTTTTACAATTGCGTCAAAAAGAGGGGCGATCCGGGGCCAGACGGGCCTCCAGTGGCAGAGAGTTCCACAGCCGTGGGGCAGCCAGCAAGAAAGCTCTCCGCATCGTAGCCCCCCGAAGAACATGGAGGACCTTGAGGAGGGCACCCCCGATGACCGCAGGGGCTGATCCAGGACCCGAGAGGTGAGGCGATCCCGAGGCGATCCCGCAGATAGGGGACTCAGTTAATGATGAATCGGTTAATCGCTAATGGTATTCTCTGTATTCTCTGGTATCTCAGACAGTCAGTTAACCGATAGCGGTATTCGTTTACCAATTGTTTAACCATTTGACTTGCTGAAATATCAGTTATTCGATATTGCTTTCAGCTCTACCCACAACCTTTGTATTGAAATGCACAATCTTCTGCCAACTCAGATAAAGGAGCAGGTCCAACAGATGGTGCTTCACTCAGTCAACAGGCTAGTGCAGGGAGGGGAACCTCAGGCCTAGGGGCCGCTAGTGGTCAGTTCTTCATAGACCCGCAGGTCCTTGAACCTCCAGTCTGTGAACCTCTGCTCTCTCTACCGTCAAGCTGAGCCCTCTCTGTAATGACAAGCCCAGCCTGCCACGACCAGTTGAGCTTTTTAGGCTTCCTGAGCCGACCCCCCCCGATTGGCCCAGCCTGTCAGCAGTCCCTCTAAAGGAGTGGCAGGAAATGTGTCTGGTGTGGTAGTGGCCTTGCCCCCTCCCACTTGGATTCTTCTGCCCTCCCTCCTTGTTTTCCCATGATCCAGCTCCTCCTTGTCCTTTGCCCTCATTGAACCTGGAACCTTGCCAGCCACACCTGACCCCCAAACTTAACCCCGAGGTGTCCTTAATAGAGTTGAGAGCAGTACCCTCCCAAAGGCTGTCGAATAAGTGCTACCTGATTTGCCATTTGCAGGTTGAGCAATACGCGCTACTTGCATAGGACCCAAAGAATAACCCATTTGGGCTTTAAAATGGGGGTGGGGGAAAGTGTGTGTGTGTGTGTGCACGCCCACTAATTTTACAAGCCAGCTGTTGGAGGAGTGCTTGGACAAGGAGTGGGCAGCATAGAACGTAGGACCTTTGGCACAGCTATTTGAAAGCAGAGCAGCTGAGCCTCACAAGAGGGGCCCTTTTAAGGCACTAAATGTAAGCTCCTTATATGACCAATGGATAGTGCCCATCTTCTATTTTTTATTATTATATTATTATTATTATTATTATTATTAAAGCATTTATATAGCGCAAACAATGTACCTGGTGCTTTAAAAGTAACTTAATAGACACGGTCCCTGCCCTGGGACTTACAATCTGAGAGACGAGGGGGGAGATGAAGGAAGGGGAACAGAGGGAGAGACAAGGAGTGTAACATTCACGAAGATGCAAGGTCTCAGGTGCACGTCCTTCGTTTGGTTACATCAAGAATGATGGCTGGTTGGTCCATGTGGTGAGGATATGAGTACACAGACCTCAGATAACAGATTGTACTGGATGGAGGGTATCAACAGGAGTTAGGTGAGGGGAGCGAGGCATCAGAGAGGGGAGAGTGGAAGAGGTGGGTCTTGAGGAGGGATTTGAAGGTACAAAGGGAGGGGGCGAGGCGGATGTGGGCAGGGAGGGAGTTCCAGGCATGGGGGGCAGCTAGGGAGAAGAGACAAAGGCGGTTAGGGGAGCAGGGGAGGCATGGGAGGGTGAGAGAGGAACAGAGGAAGAGCAGAGTTTACAGACTAGAGTACGGAGGGAACTTAGCGCAGAGTGGTAGGGAGGAGCAAGGCTGTGAAGAGCTTTATAGGTGAAGACTAGGAGCTTGTGCAGGATTCGTTCCGGAAGGGGGAGCTAGGGATGTGCAAATGCGGTTCAGAAGTTCACAGTTCAGACTGAACTCCAATAGTTCGGTTGACCGAACCGAACTTTCGAACCGAACTCAAATTCGACCGAATTGTTCGGTCGAAACTGAACCAGTTCAGAAGCCCAAAAAAACTGGTTTTGAATGTACGAACTTGGTTCAGAAGTTCAGAATTCAACCAAACTTGAATAGTTCAGTTGACCGAACCAAACTTTCAAACCAAACTCGATTTTCGAACCGAACCGAACCGAATTTCTGAACTCAGTTCTGTTTGCACATCCCTAGGGGCAACCAGTGAAGAGAGAAGAGGAGGGACTGCACGTGGTTGAAGCAACGGGTGAGGTGGATGACCCTGGCAGCAGAGTTTTGGACGGAGATAAGGGGAGAAAGGTGAGAGTGGGGGAGGCCAGTGAGAAGGAGAGTACAGTAATCAAAGTGAGAGATGACCAGGGCATGAACAAGGGTTTTGGCAGAGGAGACAGAGAGAAAAGGGCGAATCTTAGCAACGTTATGGAGGGAGAAGTGACAGGATTTGGCAACAGAGTCAATGTAGGGTTTAAAAGAAAGGGGTGAGTCAAAGATGAAGCCTAAGCTACGGCCTTGGGGAACGGGAAGGATGGTGACCCCATCGATGAGAATCGACAGGGAAGAGGGAGAGGAAGGATGAGGGGGGAAGATAAGGAGTTCAGTTTTAGCCATGTTGAGTTGAGTTGACGTTGAGATATCCAGGTAGAGATGTCAGAGAGACAGCTGGTGAGACAAGCTTGAACAGATGGAGAGAGAGAGGGAGTAGAGAGATAGAGTTGCGTGTCATCAGCGTAGAGGTGATATTGGAAGCCATGGGAGGCAATGAGTTTGCCTAGGGACAGGGTATAGATAGAGAAGAGGAGAGGGCCAAGGACAGAACCTTGGGGAATACCAACCAAGAGTGGAAGGGAGGAGGAGTTGGAGTTGGCAATCAGGGCCGGACCCAGGGTTTGTGAGGCCGCGAGGCCTAATTTGCATAATTGGGCCCCACCTAATTATGGAAATGTGTAAATTTACATAAAATTTACTCCCTCTGGACAGGAAGGATTCCAATTCTCCACCACTCCAAGCAACCATGGAGAAGCATGGCATCTCCATGCTTCTCCCTCCCCCTTGGTTTGGCACCCCTTGGCTGCCTTACCTGGTTCTCAGGGGCAGCTGGGCGGGCAGTGAGGCAGGCATAGAGAGACTGACTGTGTCCACTGCCTTACTGGAGGAGGGGGGTGAGCTTAGCCAGTTTGGCCTCCAGGGCCTGTTGCGTCTTGCTGCCGGTGCTGCCTGTGCACGCATGGCACGCATGGTGTGCGACCAGTCCAGAGGTGCTGCTATCAAAGACACCAGACACCCAAAATGCAGCAACTTATTAAGCGCATTATGCCATGAAAAAAGAGAGAAAGAGAGATAACCAGTTCAGTTGTGCCCCCATAATCAGTTCACACTGCCCCCACCCCATAACCAGTTTATTTGCGCCCCTGCCCCCATATAATCAATTCACACTACCTCCCACCCATAACCATATAATTTGTGCCCCTGGGGCAGCGTGAATTAATTATATGGGGAGTGCAAATTAACTGGTTATGGGGTGCGGGTATAAAGACAGTATTCCTGTTAGCAATAACTTCATTAAGAAAAGTTAGTGAAATAGCAGCTATAATAATCTCAGAACCATATTTGCAGATTTATTTTCCAAGATAAAATAGATATTGCTTTACATCCTAAATTCCTACCTAAGATAGTATAAGTAAGACGGTTGTGAGAATGTGGCCCTTTTTACACGGGTCTCTCCCACCAATGAACACGCAGATTTCTGTGTGTTCATAGTTGGGAGAGCCCCGTGTGAATGATGTGGTGCATGCGCCCGTGGTGAGTGGGGGTGTGTGTGCACACCCGCCTCACACGCATCCCCACTCACCCCCCCATTCCTCCCCATGCACGGAGTAACTGGGGGAAATGGCGGTTACTCCGTGGGTGTGGATGAGTGGAGGGGGGGATGCGTGTGCAGCCGTGTGCATGCCCCGTCCATGCACTGGCACGCCCACGGACCGCCCACCCGGTGGAGCCATGTAAAAATAGCATGTGAGGAGCCACTCAAAGAAGAACAGAAGGTTGCTACCTTGTAAACAAGGTTCTTTGAGATGGCTCCTAACATTTTAACAACACCCACCCTTCCAGCCCCGCATGGAATTTTTTCCTTATATTTCTAGAAAGGGTTGGAAGGAACTGTCATTCTGAGGGGGATAGTGCTTTTTATACTAGAGGAGCTCGAGACCATCATGTGGTCTATTATTTGAATAGGGTGAGCATGCAGAAACCAATTGTGAGAATGTTGGGCACCATCTCGAAGAACCTTCTTTACAAGGTAACAACCTTATGATCGGCACATGGGGAGGAGTTGTTTGTAAACAAAAAGCTTTCTCTCAGGTGTCCCAGCTGCTGCTGCTGGAGCACTACTAGGAGGCAGAGGAAGGTGAGGGATGGGGACCGGAGCCAGGGAGGGGAGGCAAAAGAACTTATTGGGGGAGAAGCTGGCTGCAGCCTGCTGCCCAGCCAGGCAGGTACGGGGACCCAGCTAGCGGGGGCCATGCAGCCGCACATGTGGCACATGCCTGGGGCCGGCCCTGTTGGCAGTGGCTGGGCACAGCTATCAGTCGCTCTCATGGCAGTGCTTTGGAAAGGAAGTGGAACGGTTGGTGGTTCAAGCCTCATACAAAGAGACTGCATCAGAGAATGTACCACACAGGAGTCAAACCCTGTTATTGTTTCCCAAAGGAAACTTATAAACTCAAGAAATCACACCTTCAGCTTCCCACCCAGGGAGCCCATGACCTATTGATTTCTTGTGTCCTAAACTACCAGCAGAGCTGTAGGAGAAACAGTTAACTAAAATGTTTCAGCCAGCGAGGGAAGGACTGTATATAGTGCCCAAAAAGCTATCTATCTAGCTGCTTGCAAGGGTACTACAAGGGCAGTTGCAGTATGGCTCGGTAGCCAAGTTTTGTGCTTGCTGTACCAACCCCTTGCTGCACCTGGATTGTCAGGTTGTGGTGGTGGCCAGGAGTACTTTTCACCAACTTCATCTGGTGAGGAGGCTTTGACCTTTCGGATATGGTCACCATCATCCATGCTTTCATCACCTCGAGGCTAGATTACTGCAAGACACCCTACATGGGGCTGCCCTTGATGACTGTTCAGAAGCTGCAGCTGGTGGAGAATGCGGCGACTCGCCTCCTTTCAGGGGTGGGGCGCTGGAAGCACATTACACCGGTGCTCTGCCAGCATGCACTGGCTCCCTATTGTTTTCCAGGCACAATTCAAGATGCTAGTTTTGAGCTGGAAAGTCCTAAATGGTCTGGGCCCTACATATCGGACACCACCTGTCCTTCCATGCCCAATTGTGGCCCCTGCAATCGGTGGGGAGTGTTTCCCTTTGGGAACCATGTGTTAGCTTTGTTTGTCCTGCGAGGGCTCGCAGGGAGGCGTTCTTGGCTGCTGTCCCAATTCTATGGAACCCCCTTCCCCCAGAGGTCCAATTGAGCCTGAGTGTCTTCCCGAGGCAGTGTACGTCTTTCCTGTTTGTAAAGGCATTTGGTGGGCAGGGATAGGGAAGGGAAGTTTGGGATACGGTTGGGGGGGGTCATGTAGGTTGGGGGCCAGAGTTTGGGATACGGTTGTGGGAAAATGGGAGGTGATACTTAGTGGGTTTTTGGGGAGGGGTAGGTTGGTTTTGGTGTTTTTTTTTTGTATTCTGCTGTTTTACTGTTTTCATGATTGTGTTTTATAGGCGTTTTATATATATATTGTGAGCTGCCCTGAGCCTTTTTTTTTTTTTAAAGAGAAGGGTGGGATACAAATTCAAATAAATAAATCAAATAAATAAATATGGCATTACTACTAGTTTTGACTCACCAGCCTGAATTTTGACCTCGCTTCACGAAATCCCTCTCTGGCTTCTTGTCTCAGCTCCGGCCCCCAACCTACATGCCTCAACTCCAGTCCTGACTCTGCTCTGACCTTTAGGCAGGACTGCCCATGCCTTAGTCTTGATACCTAACCCTCCTTTTCATGCCTCTTTCCTAGAGCTGAAACAAGCATCTCATTGCTACCCATGGGTAATACCCACTTTTTTTAGTAGTCTATTGGGATGTCCAGTCAGTACATGAGCACCAAGTCTTGTACCCAAATACCAATCAATCAATCAATCAATCAATCAATCAATCAATCAATCAATCAATCAATCGTTTTATTTGGTTTGGCTCTAGGCCAACACCATGAACTTAAAAGAAATTACACTTAGGGCAACACTTACATTAAAAAACCATTTTAACAATCAAACAATAAAATCCAATCTTCCATTGATCAGCCATATAAAGCCAGTTAATAGACTTAATACCCAAAGATCATCTATAAGGTCTCAAGCCTTTCTCATGTCATGATCAGGTTATTTTAAAAAATACAATAATTATAAAACCAACTTTCCACGCACTAACTATTATCCTTCCTTACTTAATCAGCTCTTAGCTTTCATCTTTCTGGCTTCCATCATTAAATATTAAATATTTGCTATTTCATGCAGATCATCTGCTTTAGTCCTAGTCAGTAAAAACTGCAGCTGGTATTTATTTGGCCAAAACTTTTTAGATCATAATATCTTATTCAGCCAGTTTTTCCGTATAGCCTCCGTAAACCATCATTCTAATACTATGTGCTGTAAGTCATCGATTTGGTCCAGACCACAGGGACATTTACACAATTGCCAGGGGGTCTGCTGGTAACGACCCTCGAGTACTTTGGAGGGAAGTAATTGAAACCAACAGAGGATACAGGCCTTTCTAAGTTTGAACTTTGAAGACTAATCAAATATCCCTCTCTCCCCCGTTTTCCTTCAGGTTGGGGTAGAGTTGTGCTACCTTATTGGAGGATGCTATGGCTTCTCTTGGCCTGCTATATCCTCCAGTCTCTGTAAAATACCCACTCCGTCGCATTGGGATGCTGATTGGTGAAGTAACAGATAACGGTACCCCAGCTGACTAAGTAGGGAACACAGGCCCTCTCTCCAACAAAATAACCCTATTACCAGGTATTACCATTACTGGGTTGCCAATTTAAATGGTAAATCTGAACAGGAATGAGTACCGGAAGTTGGAAAATTGGGATGAAAACCAGAAAATTGGCACATCAAGTAACCTGTCAGGCACCAATCAGGCACCCGATTATCAGAGACCCGTGTTCACTGCATTTTCCCTTTTGCTGCCAATAGGAAAAAGTTAGCAAGCCGATTAATACCCTTTGGCTGCGATCCCATGCCATGCGGATCCTGTAATTTCCGCGGAGCAGAATGTGCCCGCAATGAGGATCCAAGCAGTTTGTGTGTGATTGCGCAAGCGCACAGCTCCGCGCAGTATCTGCAAGGCTTGTGATCGAGTTCAATGTTACCAGGTTGGTTCGAGTACCATCATTTCAATGGGTAGACCCATTTTTGCGAGCATTTGTTTCAGCTCTACTTTCTCTTAGTGATGGCCTGTTATGAGTAGCATATTGGTTGACTACTTCATCAATAGCTTTCTCTCATCTCTCCATCTCTCACCTTCGGCCTGGCACCCCCACATTGCTCATGGAAGGTCAATAGGACACGAGACTGAGAGGAGTCTGTCCCGTGGGGGCTTTTGCTGGCTGACTCCAGAATGAGAAACAAGAGACTTCAGATCCAGGGTTTTGTTTTCCAGTAACAAAAATCTTGTTTAACAACATCATGAATATTCATGTTTTCGGCCGACTCCAGATTAAACAGGATTTGCCAAATCAAACACACACAAAAACAACAGGCTGCCCGACTCTACAAAAGGAGGAAGGATTGGATTCTGTATGCTCAGGCATGCACATGGGGAAAAAATACACAAGCTAGAAAGCCAGAATCAACCACTGTGAAATGTAACCTGGAGGGAAAGACATTTCACTTCCTCTAAAGCAAGGATGGGAAGCCTTTGGCCCATCATACTTTTTTGGCCCATGACCAGCTGACAAATGGCTGTCGGACGCTCCCCCATACCTTCACTGAATGGAGCCCAGCGGCTGCAGTCCACCGCCCACCAACATCCATGTCCTTTATGTAGGCAACTATCCCCCTATGTAGAGGGTTGGGTTCCCCCTTGCCCATCCTGCTGCAGAATGCTCCAGCCTGCAGGGGTGAAGATCTGGTTCCTGGGGGAGGAACCCAGCCTAAAATCGCAAGGGCTCGCAACACTAAAGGGCTGATCCAACACGTCGTGAGCCCCAGGAGGTTCGGATCAGGCTCCTAGGTCTGTTCCTCCGAGGAGTTTGGCTAGGAATGCTGCTTGCCGTGTGCAGATGGTGCTGAGGTGCCCCAGGGAGCCGTTGCCAGGGGCAGTGCATCGTGAGTCAGACAGGTGCACTGCCTCTGGCAGTACAGTGGAGAGGCTTGAAAAGATGCAGCATGAGCACTCTCCGTGCTGAGAAGCCCTGCTCCCTGTCACAAGAGGATGGGAGAAGGCCTGCCCTCTCGGAACAGCTGTCTGCACTTCCCCCCAGCCGTCCTTGGGCTTAGGTAGGTCAAGGACTTGGCTTGTAAGTAACCCCTGTACTAAAGTCCTTTCCCAGCCTCCCCCCCCCCCAACACAGGTGCAGATATAGGAACCATGCAGCCAGTCCCAAGGTTCATGATGTGTAGACTCATCAGTTCCAAGTCTAAGCATTTGGGGATACAGGACCACAGCCCTGACCTCCATTCCCCTTGGGAGCTGGACACAACCCAAACTTTACAGGCATCTGCTTAGCAAAGCAAACCTGCAAGCCCAGATTCCTAACCCTTGATTGTCTGAGGTCCTCTGTTCTCCCATTGGTGGCAGGGACGGCCTTATGATTTGTGGGGCCCAGGACGAAGATAAAATTGGGGGGGGGGGGGCTGGTGGCCCTCCCTCTTGGGAGCAACTGCTGTGGTGCCCTAAAGCTGGTCATGTTTGGGGCCCCACTGAGAGGGAGTGGTGCCCCCTCAACCTGTCCTGGTGAAAACAGAGGCCACTGTGGGGCCCTCAGAAAGAGTGGGCCACGGAGCGGACACCCCAAGTCAGCCTGTGGTAAGGCTGGCCCTGATTGGTGGACTAGAGATTTATAAGACCCTCCCTCACAGGAAGCAGAGGGCGAATGAGCAGCTGAAAGGCTACCCGCGTGATGCTGTCTGCTTCACTTTTTCTGTCCAAGTCTGCTCCAGACTTACATATTTATTAACATGGGTGTTTTCAGATGTGATGGTGGCATGGTTTAACCCGCTTTAGTGCAGTTTAAACTGGGTGCTATTGTCATGTTGAAAGGCGCCCGCCAGATGTTTCTCCGAGCTGGATCCTGACTGGAGGGGTGGGGAGGGGGACTAGCCAGGCTGTGACTCAGGGAAATCCTCCAGCAGCTTTCAGACAAGAAATCCCGCTTTACTTGGACCTAGTCTGGAGTGGCGGGGGGAGGCCAAGTGCCATGGCAGTCGTCATTGGCCACGATAGCTGCCTGTCAGCCAGGGTGGCGGGCTGCTGCACACAGTGCAGGGGCGGGGCCGGATAGAAACACATCTGTGCATCTCCCTGCCCCCTCCCCAGCCTGGCTGCTGTCACCTTAGTTGAGCGACCAGGCCAGACCCCAACCGGAGTGACAGCGTTCTCCACTACCTGAGTAAGTCCGTGGCAGTGGTGGGCACCATCACTTTGAAAGCACCCTATGCTTATTGATTGATATTTTTATCCCGCCCTTTCCTTAAGGCTCAGGGTGGGTTGTTACCAGACACAACAGCAAATTCACATATTTTCAAATAAACCAAATAAAATTCTATGACTCATTAATATATTAAAATACAGCAAAGGAAATCAACTAAAATCAAGTAAACCTTCCCCTTATCCACAACTCAACTCACCAACTCTACCCCTGCCTGCTAAATGCCCGGCCAAACAAAATGGTCTTACATCATCTCCAGAAAATGAGCAGGCTCGGACTTAGACAACTCTTCAAGGGAAGGGAGTTCCATAAGTGTGCCACTGTTATAGAAGCTTGACAGACAGATAATACCTGCAAGAGAGTGTCCCAATTGACCTCAGAGGCCCTGATGGGAAATGAGGAATGAGGCGGTCTTTCACTTTCCTTCCCATCCACCACAACCTTGCCTTGATTGACTCCTCAGTTTGACTCAGCTTTGGCTTCCTAACATCTGATTCCGCTGACCTTTGCCTTTTGACCTGGATCTGATTCCTGGCACTGGTAGCGGATACTTGATTCAATGGGTAATTTCAGATGTGATGGGCCTTTCAGCCTGCCATGCTGAACCCTGGATCGGGATCCATCTCGGATCCTGGTCCATGATCAGACCGACTGTCCTTTAGATGTGCCGGCGTGATCGCAGATGGGAATTGGAGAGGGGGCGGGGCTGCACGGCGTGACGTGCGGCCACTCAGCTCCACCCCCCCGTGCTCCACCCGCCGCCTGCCCTCGGGGAGACGGGCAGGCGCAGCGGCCAATCAGGCTGGACCACAGTCAGGAATGGGGTGAGGTAACAGATGTTACTTTTGCCCTATTCCTAATCGTGGTTCAGCTAACCATGATTCTGGATGTGAGGCCGGCCTCACCTCCAGAATCATGGTTAGCTTTGAACTTGACCAGGAATTCACCATGGTGAATATCTGGCGGGGCTCAAACAGACAATGGGCATTTTCAGACAAGATGGGGTGGCATTTGCCCCGTCCCGGAATCACTCTTCCGATTCCCCACCGGAATCAGCCCGTCACGTCCAACAGACGTGCCAGCTGATCCTGGTGGGGAATCGGGGAGGGGGCGGGGCCATGTGCCACAACGTGCGGCCGGGGAGGGGGCGGGGGAGTGTGGCCCTGCCCCCCATGCTCCCCCGCCCCCCACCCTCTGGGGAAACAGGCGGGCATTGCGGCCAATGCAGCCGCAGCACCCGCCTGAATTGAACACGGCCCAGAATCCCGCTAGGGATTCTGGGCCGTGGTTCCCATCCAGACGAGACGGGCCCCTTCATCATGGCGAATGTGATTCCCCGGCGCGATTGACCGTGGTTAACATCTGGGGGAGAACTTCTGGTTCCCCAACAGACGTTACGAGGCCATTCCCCACCACAGGGTTGAGCGTGGTCTCGTAACGTCTGAAAATTACCCAATCTTACTTCTGATCCATGTCCTTGATGTAATACCTGTTTCTAGGGGCTTAAAACCCCACCCTCGCACCCAAGCTCTAAAGTTGGGCACAGGGTTCACAACAGTCCAGAACCAAGGGTCAGGTGCACAGAGGGGGCATACTAGTCCAAGGCAGGAACACAGTGGTTTAGATCAAAGGTAAAAAGTCCAAGGCAGGTCAAGCAGGTTCAGAAAGGAGGCAAGAATTTTCTTGGTGAGAGCAGAGCACAAGGAACAGGAAGTGTAACATTGCTCTATCCAGCTTCCTGTTGCTGACAGGAAGTCAATCAGGAAGCCCTGGAATGGGGTGTGGCCTGGAAAGGGGTGTGGTAAGAACTGGAGCAGAGGAGAGTCCACAGGACAGCCCCTCCCAGCTTTGCTGGCCAACACCCGCACCGAGGGGGGAGGGGCTTTCAGACTGGTGGCATCCCGCGTATATCCTGGCTCTGCATTCCCTCCTGCAGCCAGAATATGTGGGCGGGAGGGGGGGGAGGGGCGGGGAGGTGGGAGGTCTGAAAGTGGCCAAAGTCTGGGTTGAGCTGTAGAACAGCAATGGCGCCGTGGAGTCGAGTGCCTCTTCAGAACCCTTTCCTCACCCCTCGGGCCATTATGTCAAGGTGTGTGTTCTTACAATAATATCCCCATTCTATAGCAGTGGCATGGAGAAGTAAAGGGATCTGCCGAAGGTGTGAGTCAATGGCTACTTTAGGGAGCTCTCACTCCAAGTTCTTCCCTACCGCTACCAAACAGTCTTGCTTTTTTTGCCCATTGCAAATGAAGTACCAAAAATGAATATTTGATGAAGTGGGGACTGAACAGTGTCTATTTGTTATGTCGGATCCAGATTGAAGCAGGACATTTGTTTCAGATTCAGTCGGGACTATACATTGCTGTTATTGCCGCCACCTGTCCGCTGCCTGGGGAAGATACAGCATTTCCAACTGGATACCGCTTTCAATGGGCCCAATCAGTTCAGTTGGTCCAAATGAAAACTGGAACAATTGTTATGATTTTCATTTGCCAGATTTTTTTTAAAAAAGTTGGTTGTTTTACACATGTACAAAACGGCACTCATCCATTCTGTGCCTGTGCTCCACAGCCAATCGGAATTCCAATAAAAAATGTTTCGGAGCCATTCTGTTTTCGTGGAACTGTTCCACAAAAAGGGAAGTGCTTCTTTGCATCATCCCTACCAGTGCTTCTACCAGGATCATCACCTGCCTTCACCATAGCTGGGATCACCACTGCCCTTTCCCTGAAACAGGTACCAATCTGGGTACTGTGTCAGGGGTTTGCAGTACCCAAACTACATGCTTCAGGTCCTGAAAATTCAACGGGTTTACCCATTCTCACGGGTACGCAATTTCAGTGGTAGTCAGGGCTCCAAGTGGGGTCATTGCATTGCTACATGGGGTCCCAATGAGACTGGACCTGCATAATTAAATATTTATTTATTTATTTATTTAAAACATTTTCGACCCTGCCCTCCTGCCACAGGCAGCTTGGGGCTGCTTACAAATACTAAAAACATCAATTAAAACAACAGAAAAGGAGGAAAAAACTCATCCCCCCAACCATTCCCAACCCCCCTTACACATTTCTGCCACCAAATGTCTGGAAGAACAGCCAGATCTTACAACTTCTCCAAAAGGAGGCAAGATCCAGGGTCAGCCGGGTCTCTACTGTAAATATGCAAATTTTCAAAGTTCATGGCCAGAAGGATTTCTTTTGTCTAACAGTGGGACCACTTGCTTGAAAAAAATTGGGCACTGCTGCTCTAGGAACTCTCCGGGTAGAGCTGAAACAGGTAGCAAAATTTGAACTTGTAATATCCAATATTTTGGGTCATCTGTTAGGTAGCCAGTTGGCACCAGAATACTAAGATGGGAACCCATCTACCTGAAATATCGAGTATTACTGTTACCAACTTTCCATTATACTGACCCGTTGTAGTTTACCATATTATCACCGGAGTGACTTTTTAATGTGGAACAATTAATAGATGTACAGAAAACATGGAAAATTGGTAATCAGTCAAATGGCAGAAAACAGAATAGCAGTAACTCGGTAATGGAAAACCAGTGATGCGGTAATTCAGGCAACTTGTCAGGCAGTAAGTAGGTATTATTTATTTACATGATTTTTTTTATCCCCTCCTGCTAACAGCAGCTCGGGGCGGTAACAAATACAAATTAAAATAATATATAAAATACAATAGCATAAATAATAATAAATATAATATTAGCATAATAACATTACAAATCCACATGGTGGAGCACTGAAAAGTATAAAATCCCTTCCCTCCCTAACCCTCAACCCCCCACCCCTTACCCATCTCCCTCACCAAAGGCTTGGCAGAACAGCCAGAACTTGCATTGTCGTCAAAAGCATCTGATCTGACGCAAACAGGTATACCTACCAGTTGAAACTGTGGTACCTGTCACAAACATTTCAGGTACCGCAATTTCGACTGGTAGGTATGCCCGTTTTGGCAGATTTCTGTTTCAGTAGACCTTTTTGGAAGCTCAGCTGTTTCAGAGGAACTGAGCCTCCAAGAGTGTTTCCAGATTGTGACACTTTTACTGGCTGCTGCTAAATTTCCTCTTTTAGGCCCCAGTTGAGCGAGATACTTAAGCACAAGAGGAGTGTCATTGAAGTCAATAGGAATAATCATGCACTTAAAAGTTAAGTATATGTCTAAGTACCCTGCTGAAGTAGGACATTAGTGCTCCCTTGAAACATTTCATTCCCTTGTTTGCTAAATAACCAGAGAGGCTCCTATCCCACAATGTTATTATTTGTAGTTGAAACAAGAGTAATTTAGAGCACAATGATTATTTTTTTATCAGGAGAATGCTGTAAATAAAATTGAATTTAATTGATTATTATTTTGCAATTTGCACCTCGACTATTTAGAACTATATTATGGGTGCTCCATAAGGGGTAAGAAAGAAGTGTGGACACTAGTGCAGCAGCTCCCTGGCCCAGGGTGGGAAACCAGAGTCAAAACAGCCTGGGGCCAGGGCACAGAACTAATGTGCCTACTGCTGGAAAGCCGTCCCGCCACCCACTTGGCCTGGGTAGGGTAAAAAGCATAACAAACATGCAGGCAGCCAGCCCTGCCTGTGCCCTACACCCAGTGCCCAGCCCCTGGCCATGAGGGACAGCCACGGCAGCCCCTGATCAGGGGTGAGTATGTATGTATGTATGTATGTATTTATTTTATTTTATTTTGCACCTTCTGCGAGGCCACACAGATGTTCTAGTCCATGTTGGCCAACATTAGCCCACATGGGTGACCCTTGGCCCAGGCTGTGACCTTGGAGATTTTCCAAGGACACAGCCTAGGGTAGCCGCTTACCCGTTTCAGGGCAGAAGTGGGCCAACATCTGGTAGTGGCAAAACAGACAGGCTAGTGGCTCCCAGGCCACACTGAGCCAAAGCACCGTAGAGGTGTGCACCAGGGATCCATGTCATTCTTCGTTTTCGTTATGGAAATATTTTGTTTTCATAAATATCAAAATTTCATTTTAATTTTTGCTTTAGTTTTCCATTTCCATTGGTTTCAATGGACAACACATTTTTGGCTGTAACTTTTTATTTATTATTATTATTATTATTAATAATAATAATAATACTCCTACTACTACTACTATTAATAATAATATTTGGATGAAACATGAAGGGTTTGTACCTCCAATGGAAGGCATTATGTGTACCATATTTCAGAAGGATTGGATAAAGGAATCCAATTTTATGAGCAGTTGAATTATGTTATTTTCCAAAAATCTGCATATACATTCCTGGCTGTAACTTCTTTGTCTCCCATCTAATGTGGATGATACTTGGCAAGTTTATATCCCTCCCCATGTTTACCATCTATGTCATGTTTCTGAAGGATTGGAAAAAAATTAACTTATAAACGTACGTCTGACTGTAACATCACACACACATTACCCTGAGATGGATGCATTCTTCAAACAAACACTGCCTTGAGGCAGCCTAAAGTAGCCACAGCTGTAGCCCCTCACGGGCTGCCATGGAAACCAAGTGACCACAGCTGCCTGGAGCAAAGGAGTTTACCAGGAGAACTTCTTACACACGAAAGTTCTGGGAGAAGTTCTATGCAGAAGTTCAAAGAGCCCGATGTTGAAGATCTGGGCGAGTGATATAGACACACAGAAAGTTTGGGATGTAACAGCAAACATGCAGGAGAAATGTGTGTGTAAAAACACTCACTATGGTATAAGATCTCTTTGTGATGCCAATTGGCCAGCAAAAATGTCAACCAAATATCCTCATTCTGTGCTGTGACCATCCCAACTTCTCACCCCACTTGTTACTGGGATGTTGGAAGCATCTGTTTAGGAAAGAGCCAATAGAGATTATTTTATGTCCTGTGTAACAGTGCTGTAGGATGTGATTGTGATGATAATTGGTCAGCCTGGATGTATAAACCATGTCTCCTGATTGCTTGGATGCCATTCCCAAAGTCCCAGTTATGTCCCTTCTATGCCCACCTCGAAGCCACCACCGATTGGTCCTGTAAAGCTGGAAGTATGTAGTAATTGGCCAGTGAATGTTTCTGTTAGTCTGTTGGGTTGCTCCCCATGCTCTCTCCTACAGCCTCCCTCCCCCTGACATGCCAGGTGCCTGCCTCTGACTGGCACTGCATATGCTGCTATTTATTTGAATAATGGTCTTCAAGGGGACAATTTCAATTGCGTATAAAACTGGGGTCCTTTATCAAATTGTCCTGTAGTCTGGCACAGAAGACAGGGAAGGTGTGTGATACATTCCTGCCAAATGTCGTGTAAACACTGGATGGAATATAAAAATGTTACAGGTGGAAATGCATTTTCAAGTTAATGGATTATAACATCAGGACCCTTTATCCACTCTTTGGATAACCATTAGGGATGGGTGAATGCGATTTGGATGTTTGGAGTTCCAACCGAACTCGATCTGTTTGGACGTCCGAATCGAACATCCGTTCCGAACTCTCGAATGACCTAACAGTTTGGTTGTGTTTGGATGAGATCGGGGGCAGGAAAAACATGTTTTTAGGGCAAAAAAAGAGCAAGTTTCGGTTTCAGTTTCGGCTAAGTTTCGTTTTCGTTTTCGTTTTGGTTGATAGTGCTATTTTTGACTGTTCGGCCAAGTTCGGCCAACCCAAACTCGACTGAACTGAACCATGGAACTCGAACTCGGGTTTCGAACAGAATGACCGAACATCCGAACCGCATTCTGTTCACCCATCCCTAATAACCATGTGGAGAGACATAATCTTCCCAGATTTCATGCAAATTGGATGGAAGATAAAGAAGTTGTAGCCAGGAACGTGCATGGAGCTTTTCTTAAAATCCCAACATTCAATTACTTATAAAATCGGTTCCCTTTATCCCATATTTTCAAAGTTTGTCACACATAGTGCCCTCTGTTGGGGGTACAACATGGGTCTCCCCATGTTTCATCAGAATTGAATAAGAAACAGAAATGTTACTGCCAGAAATAGATTTTTCCATTTTCCTCCATTATTTAAAAAACAAATTCATTTTTGTTTTTGTTTTCTTTATCATTATTTTTCATTTTTGTTATTACAATAATGAAAAAGAAAATAAATTTTTTTGTTTCCGTTATAACAACCACCGAATTGCACATCCCTACAAAGCATGCTTATGCAAGCCTCCAGCAGGTCTGTTTTTACCCAAGGACTGAAGCAGCTTGCATGACACTAGAAAAATATTTCTTCAGTAGTATGGTGTCCTGATAATTTCAGCGCAAAAGCAAGCTTCCTGTGTCTAATCAGACTTGAGAAACCACAGGTGCTTTGGGATGCTAATTTGACTTCTGGGTTCTCTAATTTGGGCTAGGCATGTCATATATGGTGAGAGATGCCATTCATATTTCTACTATGGCTGTGCATGTGGGTTTCGATAAAACACAAATAAAGTCCTCTCCAGCTTCCACACTAGAAACACAAATATTGCAATAGTGTATTCGGAGTCTGTGTGAACCCCAGATTTCCTTAAAGACGTGGTATCAGAGGTCTCAAACTGGACCCCACAAGCTGCAGCACATATCCAGCCTGCCGTCGGGTTGCTTTCTGATTCTCAGCGTTGCCGCCTGCTTGGGAAGGCTTCCTTTAGGAAGCCTTCCCTGCCTACCTGCAGGGGCCCCTGCTGTCTCAGAACTACAGTCTCCAGAACTGTAGCCAGGATCAGACCAGCGAAGCCCAGCCCAGCCAGGGTAAAATGGTGAGTTCTTGGGAGCCTCATAATTCCCCACAACACAAAGCCAGTGACCCCCCCACTCCCCCAGGCCAATCCCACATCTTGTTGCCCACATGTCCTAGTGTTCCATGAACAATTGCTGCTCCTATGTTATGGAACTCCCTTCCCCTGGAGATCCATCAGAGTCCAAGCATTTCTGGAGGCCGTGTAAAACTTCTCTTTAACAAAGCAATTAACAGGCAGGGTTAGGGGATGAGGTGGGAGAGTTTAGGGGGGAGGGGGAGGTTTTTTAATGAGGCTTTTAAATGGAGTTTTATTATATTTCTATGATGTGCATTAGGTAAGCTGCCCTGAGCCCTAGGGGTAAGGATGGGGTAAAAAGAAACAAATAAATAAAATAAAAATATTCCCAACTAGGGATTCCACCTCCCATAAGCCAGTGACCCACTCTGAACCAGACTCATGTCCCATTCCTCCCTCCCCAAGCTAACAACCTACCCACCAAGCCAGCCATTTTCTCTACCCTCCACCGATCCAGTGCTCCCATTTTAAACTGGTAGCAGACTTAGCAGCAGTTTTAACTGCATTTTCTTTTCCCTATAGGCCTGTGAAGCTGTACATCTGTGCCAAAATAACCCATGTGCAGGCCCATGTTTTCACTGTGTTTTCCACATTAGTGGTGATGGGGGAAATGCAATGAACATGGACAAAGATATTGATGCCCCCCCCCAAGGATATGAATGCCCCTCCAACCCCCCCCCTCAAATACTAAAACACAAATACATAACCCTGTGCAGAACCCTAAGCTCCTCAGAGAAGGAATTTGTCTTACCACAGCTGTTTAGCCCCAGGCAGATTGCTGATGCTGTATAAATTAATTAATTATTAATAATAATAATAATAATAATAATACTACCACCAGTCTCAGAAAGAATTAGCAGGAGGAAGCAAGTAGATGTGGACTAGGTAGAGGTTTTGCAGGAGCTCTCAAGAGTAGAGGATATAAAAGTTTCCCAGCCTCTTTATCAGAACCAAACACTTATTCACACATTGGGGATCATTTGTATAACATCTCCCCACTCCTTGCAAACTTGCCACTTGTCCCTCAGTCTGTGTTTGTATTGCCTAGTGGCAATGTATTCACACAGCTGCTGGTTTCTTTCCATTTCTCTGGCTTCACTCCCCTCCTTCCTTCCTTGTAGTTTGGAGGAGTCCTCTTTCACTAACCTTGCATGCCACAATTAGAAAATGGGGCTTTTCCAAACTTGCAACACACAAACAGGAAGTAGCACTAAGCAGAGAAGGGATTTCTTGCTCCAGGAAGCTCTAGCCACATCTCTATGGTCAGTTGGAGGTCAGAAGTAACAAACAGGAAATGAAGCTTACTCCAGGTTAGTCTAATCACACACATCCTTGCTATTTACTAGACTCAGATCCTTGCAAACAAACCCTGCGCATGAAATGGATGAGAGCAAAGGATAATTAATGAACACCAGCATTGGTTACAATTTAACACATCACTTTGGATGTGGGTTTGTGTCACTACTAGAGATGAAACAAGTACCCGGAAAAAAAGGTATATCCAATGAATTTCTGGTACCCAAATTGACTCGACAACATTAGGATCTTATTGGTACCTGATTGTGACTTGATTTGGGTATCCAACGTCCCTGCTGGAATGTTGACTTCTGGTACCATTTTTCAACTTCCATACCAATTTTTTTATTTTCCATGCCAGAAAGTCAACTTCTGGCCCCAGAAAGCCAACTTCTGGTCCCATTTTTTGTTGTTTTCTGTAGCAATCCTTCAGTTTTCTGACCCAACATACAGATTGATAATTGGGGGAAAATGGAAAAATTGGTACTGAAGTTACTGACTTTTCAGGTTTCCAGGTCCTTGATCAGGACCCGGGTAACCTGTCAAGTACCTGATGCAGTATCCAAACATATGGGTATTGCCCATGGCTTAGTACTCCTTCAGCTCTAGACTCACTACCCATACTAAAAAGGGCTGTGTGGATCAGCCATTATTCTGAAGTATTTTAAATTTTTTTTATTTTAAGCATTTATGAGTCATCCCATATGCCTACAGCATCCCGGGGCAACGTACAGCTACATAAAACATTCATAAAAACAATTTTTAAAAACATCACACAATTTAAAACATCACAAGTGTAGGAGAATAAATACAAATAAAATAAGGGCAGGAAAGAGCTAAAAACCCTATTCCCCTCTCCCCCCCCCTCCCCGAAGGCCTGGGCAAACAGCCAGGTTTTACAAGCCTGCCGGAATGTTAAAAGGCTTGGGGCCAGGCAAGCTTTGTCTGGGAGGGAATTCCAAAGACGTGGCCCGGCCACCGAGAATGCCCTCTCCATTGTGTCCCCCCCCCCCCCGCTTAACACGGGAAGTAGTTAGATCTTCGCTCACTTTAACTTTGCTTTTATTTACACTAGGGATGGGTGAACAGAACCGAGTTCGGAAATTCAGTTCAGTTTGGTTCAGTTCGGAAATTTGGTTTGGATATTCGATTCGGTTGACCGAACTATTCGAGTTCAGTCTGAACTCCGAACTTCCGAACAAAGTTCAGAAATTCAAACCCCATTGAACTAAATGGAATATTATCTTTTAGGGATGTGCGAATGGAGCCGAGTTCGGAAATTCGGTTCGGTTCGAAAATCGAGTTCAGTTCAGAAGTTCGGTTCGGTCGACTGAACTGGTCGATTTTGGTCCGAACTCTGAACTTCCGAACTGCGTTCGCCCATCCCTAATTTACACAAACACAGTGCTTCAAACAAAGTAAGGTGTGGTACTCCCTTACACGTGTGGTACTCTCTTATATGTGTGCCTGCTGTGGAATAGCTTACCCCCAGGCTTAATCAATGAGGGGGCGATAATTACAAATATTTTCAGACATTTAACATTAGGGCTGCACATAGTTTTAAGTATTTGTGTTTGAGTTTTAGTATTTGTGTGTATTTGTATTGTTTTTACCTATGTTCAGTGCATTTTCCCCATAGCTGCCAATGTGGAAAAGGCAGTGAACATGACTCCCTTCATAGGGTTCAGAAGTGCAGTGAGGCTCTGCCATTTTAAATAGCCCTATAAGGAAAGGAGTCGGAGAACCGCCCAGTAGAATACATGTTGCAGTTTCTGGGGTCCAGTTTGAGACCCTCAAATATCAAATTTTGAGGGAAATTTTGTATTCACTCAGAACCTGAATACATAGCCCTAATATCTGTGTTTTGGATAGTGCTCATGCAAGCAATTCCAGTGAAAGCTGTTTCTGTTAGAAACTGACCATCCGCCTCTGCTCACATGATGAGGAAACGTAGAGTTACAAGGACCTCAAAGGTCATCTGGTCCAGTCCCCTGCACCACAGCAGGACCTGCCACACCTCAACCGGCTTTTTCACTATTTTTGCCAGAACCTGTTTTGTAATTGTTTGGCACATCTGGTCATTTTTCCTAGGCAGGAACAACCAAATACCACATCACTTTCCTTACATGCTGTTTATGTACGATCACTAGTTCACTACGTAATTTTCATCATTTCTCCTATTGGTCCTTGTTTTGGCTCCCTTATAAACTGTGTTTTGATTGGTGTATTCCAAGGGCTAGTTCTTGTTTTCTGCATTCTGATGCCAGAAAGTTTCGTCAAATGCTGGAAATCGATGAAGACACCAAGATTAACTGGCAGAAAATGCCAAAAAATACAGGGAAATGGCTGACAGTCACAGGCAACAATCTCGACAAAAGGGTACGTGTGGATTCAATGGGTAGTGAAGAAATAGTGAACAACAGTCACAAGTGTACCTGAAAGGCTGGTATTTCCCAACGGTACGGGAACAGTTGTTCTCGCCAAAGCACTAGTTTTGGATAAGGAGGAATCCAAAAGGGATTTGTGTTTTACCCAAACCCCAAATGCACAGCCCTACTTAACATCTAATGCCTGACTGTTCTCATGCAGTCATTAGCCCTGGGTAATTACTCTACCAAGTGTGAACACTGGCAAAGTGTATTATTAGTGCTGTAAGTACCACATGGAAGAAAAGCCACTTTATGTGAATGTCATTCTGGTTTTATTCCTCATTTTTCCCCTTTGATTGTTCTCTCTTGATGAAAAATAAATACAGACTTCTTCCCAAACAAGAATGCCTTTATAAAAAGAGAGAAAAGGCTGTTTGACAATGCAGATGCGAAAGTGGCAGCTGCGATTTTCAATGTGACAGATTCATTTTCCCGTGTTCCTAATGACTCAATTACCACAATCCTCTTGTGGGTTTTTTTGGCCTCTCCTTTCATGTTTCTGACTCGGCGAATTGATGAAGTGTTTGATGACAAGGCAAATCATGGAGCCAATGGAACTCCCCCAGGGGAGTTGCTCTCCTCACATATTTGCAAACCCTGCCCCTTTGAGGTAAACATTTAAAAAGGGAAATAAACACTAGACTGGGAACTGAAAAAAAGAGAGGGAACTATTAGCGAACACAAGAGAAGAAACTGTGCAGTATCTCAAGTGTTTTTTTTATAGCCCTTGTTGCATCCAAGTTGAGAACTGAAGCACAGAGAGACCAAGGCAGTCATGATGACATGAAACACAGGTTGGGGTTATTTACCTTGGGTAAAGGTAAATTTACAGGCTAGGGATGGGCGAACAGAACACCGTTCGGATGTTCGGACATTCGGTCGTTCGGTTCGAAACCCGAGTTCGGGTTTGGCTGTTCGGTTTGGCGGAGTTCGGTTCGGCCGAACTCGGCCGAACATTCAAAAAAGTGCTATCGGTACTGAAACAAATTTTTTTTGTTATCGGCCCTGAAACCACCCCTGGTGTCGACCCCTGGTGCCAGGAAGTCTGATCCTCAGCTGCCTCCCCTTTCCAGTCATGTTTTTCCCACCCAAAGTCACATTCTTCCCGCCCCCGAACTCATCCAAACTTTTCCAAACTGTTCGGAAGTTCGAGCATTCAGTTCGGAAGTTCAGTTCGGTCGTCCGAACAGGCCAAGTTCAGGCTGAACTCCAAACTTCCAAACTGCGTTCACCCATCCCTATTACAGGCACAAGCCCATATGCTGGTCAGAAAATGGACGTGGGCAGAGTTAGTCTTACCACAGGGTGACCTGGTGAGACCGCCCTGGGCACCAGTATTTTCTCTTCTTACAGGGGCCCTGCAGTGGCCCAAGTTTTCACCAGGGCAAGGGACAAGGCCCTCACTTTCTCCCAGTGAATCTCAGGACTTGACTTCTAGGACCCTGTGTAAGGTGCCCCCAAGGGGGTGAGGCCCCAGGGGAGAGGAGGGAGGCAACATGGCCTTCACATTTTAACTTCACCCTGGGCCCTGTCAATTCGAAGGTGTGCCCTGGGTGTAGAGAATCTTATTTTTTAGACCAAAGTGGAGGAGCTGGCAGCCAACAGCGTCGACATCAACACAGCACAAAGGAGAGTAAGAGGTTTGAATGGGTCCAAATTAAAGTGTATGCAAACTTTGCAAAGTGTATGCATGGACACACCAAGTTCACCCTAAGCTTGGAATGTGTGTGCATTGCATGTATGTGGTGGCTGTACATGGTGCATGCATGCACCTTGGATCGGTCCCAGTAAGTGTCAAAATGGTTAATAAGAGCAAGTAGGCGAGCATCTACTCAAAATCCTTGCAATGGCATATGCCACCATTCATAACTCTTAAGGTGGACAAAGGGGAAGCTTTAGTACCACCCCAACACTCCCCCTCTACCCTAACCATCAAAGAGGAAGATGCCTTCCAGACCTGAGGCAAAGTACCACATGCCTACCACAAATTTACATCAAAGCCTGATGGGAAGGAAACAGGCTATCCCATGATGCATGATATTAGGAAGTCACATCTGTCAGAAGCCCATAGAGAGGCCATTCATGAAAAAATATCCAGAGTTTGACTCACAATTTTAGCCACAAGGAAAAGTTTCTTCAAGTTAAGCCCAAGTGAATGTACCTCATTGAATGATGGCCCTGCTCTGGGAGAGATTTTACGGACGGACTTATTTGGCCCTGCTCTGGGAGAGATTTTACGGACGGACTTATTTGGCCCTGCTCTGGAAGAGATTTTACGGAAGGACTTATTTGGCCCTGCTCTGGAAGAGATTTTACGGAAGGACTTATTTGGCCCTGCTCTGGGAGAGATTTTACGGACGGACTTATTTGGCCCTGCTCTGGAAGAGATTTTACGGAAGGACTTATTTGGCCCTGCTCTGGAAGAGATTTTACGGAAGGACTTATTTGGCCCTGCTCTGGAAGAGATTTTATGGAAGGACTTATTTGGCCCTGCTCTGGAAGAGATTTTACGGAAGGGCTTATTTGGCCCTGCTCTGGAAGAGATTTTATGGAGGGACTTATTTTCTATGGTGTAGGGAAGGGGGGTGCTGCACAGGGAGACAGTGGGTCAAAACAGCCGCTGGGCCCATTTAAAATGGACCCAGGCAGGGCTGCACGTGGGAATATGTGGGGGTGCACCCCTGGACCTGCTCCGGGGGTGAGCAGCCTGTGTCCATGTGAAAACACCCAATAAGAAAGGGAAGATACAGAGCAGCACAAGCGGGTGGGGGTGGGGAAGAAGGGCAACTCAGTGAGGAAAGGGGCTAGAAACTAAACAATCTAACACCAAAAGAAACAACCTGGACATGAACATTGAAAAACTGGTACCATAAATGATTTTTTTAGATATCTGGGTACCCGATCAGTGATCAAAAATGCAGGTATTACTAGGCACCCGTTTCAACTCTAGTCGGGACTAAATTTAATCTGACAGTGAAAGGGCCCTGGGTGGCCCAAAAGTTTGCATACTCTCACTAACAGAAGTTGGTCCAGTAAAAGATATCCTCTGAACTCCTTTCTGTCAATCATGAGATCAAGGGGACCACCACTGTAGAAATGAAGTAGAAATGACCCAGGTAACTACAGACTACACTCTCTCCAGTAGCTAGCACTTGGCAACTTTCCACTGCTTTTGCATCTCTCCCGGATAAGTAAGAATTTAAAGCTTTATGATTCCATTCCCCCCCTCCCTTGAGGTTATTCATTTCCATGTAAGCCTACAGGCTTGAATGCTGTCTGCTTGTAGTGGTTCTGGAACCCAGCAGCCTGTCAAATAATAATGCTGAAGATTCCCAAAGGGGTTCTTTAATTCACAAGAGAGTTGTGTGTGGTTTTTTTCTAGACAGCCAGCAAATATTATCTTTGTTAAAATAAAAGCGACTATGATTGGTCAGGAATTTCCCTGCCTGCTTTCAGTGAGTGTGGGGCCAGATTGTGGGGACTCTTAGCCAGTCACTATTGTGTCTAATTAGGCAAGTAATCCGGGTTTTAATTAACAGTTGTTAAATTCAACCTCCCAAGCAAAAGAGTCAAAATTGAGGCTAAGCTAGAAGTGCCTTATTGCAGTTTTAAGCGACTTTATGGAAATGGCTTTTGGAAAAGGTCGCACGGAGCAGAAGTGAGCAGGAGGCGTGCGATACCTCAGAGCCATGTCTCAGAACGGAAGAGAAAAAGCCAGGGGCTGCGATGTAAATTTAACAACATGTGCAGCAACATATTTGGAAAAGAAGCCCGCAACTAATTATTTCACTTGCTCACTGAAACTAGGGGAGGGGAACTGAATGCTACTTCCAGAAGATATTTTAGGAGAGGACCCCTCAAAGAGAAAGGTCTTTAAATATTGCTAAGAATGTGGCACCCCAGATGACAAAGAGATAACCCAAAATCTCACCTCCCAGTGGCTCATGCATCAATGATTAGCTGTTTTACTGTATTTGATAGCTCAAGAGCAGCCATGAGTTTGATCATGATCCACTGATGCATCACAAGTTAGTCTCCAGTAGATCACAGTGTGGGGAGGAGGGCCTGCCCTTCAGAGATTGCCTCTGGAGTGTGGGACCGGCACCCAAAAGAGTGTCTTTGGGGAGGAGAAAGACTAGGAGAGCACCCCCAATGGTGGGGCTGACCCACAGTGTGGAGTGCATGCGGTGCATGCACACCCAGCATGGGGCATACGGCGTACGTGCACATTGCACTGTGGTATGTGCATGCGTGTGCACAGGGGTGCACACGGGGCATGGAATCGACCCCATAGATATCCAGAATCCCAACCTGCCCCATGCGCAACCATCCCATCCCACTCACTCCCACTCTTCCATCTCTCACATGGAAAAATCTCCTCCCCCAAGACTTCCTCTTCCCCTCATAGTCAGGCCACGGCTACCCCCAAAAGCTTCCCACCCACTTCTCCAGAGAGTCTCACTTGGCCCTTTTCTGTAGTTTTAATCCAGAGCTCTTAGTCATTCTCTCTTTGCTTGCAGCTGGCGATATAAACCTTTCTGTCAGTCTAGGTCCATCTCTCATTTTACTCTGTCTAAAGGACATTCTCTATGATATATGGCTTTTGAAAACAAGTCACTTGATTGATGGACCCATCCATCTTTGGCTTTAATACAGTGTGTGTAAAGTCCATGGGAAGTACTTGCTTGTGACGAAAGAAATTAAACTAATTGGAACAAGGTGGTGTTTCCCTTGATGTAGCAACATAGGACTGAAATGAGGATTATTTTTTTTTTCCGCTGGAAAATATCTCGAGAATCAAGAATTGTCACATAGATCTTGGTGCAATCTCAATAACAGATTGAGATCTTGGTCGAGATTTTTTTCTTGAATTATCGTTTACCATTTACTGCAATTTACTGTTTACCACCTACTGCTTATAGCAATTTGCCATTTATCATATACCATTTACTGCAATTTTTGGTATATGGATATACTGTGCACGTGTACCACTTACTGTGTACTGCGTTCATCCCAGCAATGCGCATGCACAAAATGGCATTTGGCATTTTGTGCATGTGCATTACCGGGACAAAGACGGTACATGGTAAGGAGTACACGGTAAATTGATATATGGTAAATGGTAAATTGAAGTAAATGATGTATCATAAATGGTGAATTGCAGTAACCAGTATACGGTAAATGGTATTTTGAGAACAAATTCTTATCTGAGAAAGTTCGAGAATTGGTATTTTTCTCAATTGTCGTTTTCGACTAAAATGAGTAGAAAACTATGATTCTCAATGATAACTGAGAAAAATGAGAACAAGTTTCAGCCCTTAACATCCTTCTTTCTTTGAGAACACTTTGTTGAGGTTACAAATGCTCCCCCCAAATAAATTATTAAATTGAAAGATACTTATCATCAAACCGAGACTAAATGTGTCTTCCTTAATGCCCTCTAGCAAATATTGTAATCACCAGTGAGTGCAAACAGATTGTGCTGTGTTGTTACCAAACCACAATTTAAAAGATGAATGTGCTAGCACCATGATTTCTATCATTAGTTTTTTTTCCCTGCAGAACCATCTTGAAGAATCTGGAATCTGCTGAAAAACAAAGCCCTGAGGAAGGGCTACTGAAGCTCTTTGATATTTGCAAGTGCTATGACTTCAAACTTGTAATAATTATATATTATTACAAGTTTGAACTCATAACTGGTTCATTAGAGCTGGTTATACAGGCAAAAATCAAAATTTCTTATGTTGAAATTTCAACTCAACCTAATTGAGGACGTTACAAATGCTCCCCACCCCATCCCAGACGTCAACATAGACATGCAAAGTATATCAAATATATCAGTCAAGATCATCATGACCACATCTGCAGCTGGTGTGACTCCACATGCGTTCTTGACACATCATTTGGAGGAACCTCTGGCCTTACAATTCCATCTGAAAAGCAGTTCCTGTTGTTCTAGATCTTGTGTAAGACCGTGGGGCTGATACCAAGTTCCGCACAGCACGTGGCACACATGATGTGTGCATACTGCATACATGTATGTGGGTGTCTTGTGTGCATCCCATGTACAGCCCTGCTATGGGGACTGTAGCGTGCATGGGCAAACCGCATGCACACATGCACACATCTGCACACATCTGCACAGATGCCCGCACATAAACTGCAAGTGCAGGGGTTTGTGATCGGTCCCATTATAAGCTTGAGGTCCATGGAATCTCAAACATGGGAAGCCCTAGCCTAGCGCTGAATTGAGTCACCACTACTATCGGGTATCTGGATGAATATCGCAGTATCCGATATCCAGTCAGATGATGTATAGTATCCAGATGAGTATCCAACACCTATCCGGTTTACTGGATTACAGATTTCTGCATACCATTTACCATACTACCCATTACCACATTACTATTTTCTGGACTGGTTTAGTTATGCACTATGCAGTAATGGGAAAACCAGACACAACCTTGGTCCGCTGTGGCTCACTTTGACCCGCTGTATGCCGGGACCCACAGATGTGTGTGCAGACACCGCCAGATTTGACCCAGAATTTCCTAGGCTGTGTTGGTGGCTAGTCTGAGCTGTAACCTCAGAAAATCTCTGAGGTCACAGCCCAGGCTAAGGTCCAACTGACCAGGCCACAGTGGGCCAAAGCAAGCCACGGAGGGATAGCATGTCTGTTGCGGTGCGCTATACCTGACCCGGGCCAGGGGCTGTCACGTAGGGGTGTGCATGTCATTTCCGTTATTACAATAACAATAACAAAAATTGCCATTTTCATTATCATTATTGCAATAACGAAAACGATAAATAATAATAATGAAAATAGAAACGAAAATTACATTTTGTTTTTGAAATAAAGGGGAAAACTGAAAAACTTATTTCCAGCTATAATTGGGGGAAGTGTACCCCCAATGGAGGGCACTATGTGTACCAAATTGTGAAATGATTAGATAAAGGGAACCTATTTTAGAAGCAATTGAATGTTATGATTTTAAGGAAAGCTCCATACACATTCACGGCTACAACGTCTTTATTTTCCATCCAATTTGCATGAAACCTGTGAATATTATGTCTATCCAAAAGCTTAGCAAGTTTCAGTAAGATTGGATAAAGAGTCCTGATGGTATAAGATATTAACTTGAAAATACATTTCCAGTTGTAACATTTGTATATTCCATCCTGTTTACAAGACATTTGGCAGGAATGTATCACATACCTTCCCTGTCATCTCTACCAAACTACAGGATAATTTGATAAAGGGAACCAATTTTATAAGCAATTGATGTTGTCCCTGTGAAAACCATTATTCAGATAAATAGCAGCACATGCAGTGCCAGTCAGAGACAGGCACCCTGCATGGCAGGGGGAGAGAGACTGTAGGAGGGAGGATGTGAAGCAACCCAAAAGACTGACAAACACATTCACTGGCCAATAGGGGTGGGACACTGGGGAGAATACTGGATACCGGATTTACCAGTATTGGATCTCCCCAGTATCGGATTTACCAGTATTGGCATACCATTTTTTAAACACTGGCCGCTTTACCGCTTTTTTTACATTGCGGCCATTTATTTCAATGGCCGCGATGTAAAAAAAATGATAAAGCGGCCAAAGTTAAAAAACCAGTACGCCAATATCAGTGATTATCGGATTATTGGATTAATCTGATACCAATATTTCCACCCCTAGTGGTCAAACACATTACTGCATGCTTCTAGCTTTACAGGACCAATCAGTAGTGGCTTCGAAGCAGGCATAGGTGGCAGTCCTGAGGCGGGCATAAGTGACATAACTGGAACTTTGGGGATAGCATCCCAGCAATAGAGAAACATAGTTTACACATCCAGGCTGGCCAATCATCATCACAATCACATCCTGCAGCACTGAGACAGATGACATAAAAGAATCTCTATTGACTCTTTCCTAAAGAGATGCTTCTGACTTCCCAGTAACAAGTGGGGGAGAGATGTTGGGCTGGTCACACAGCACAGAATGAGAATATTTGGTTGACCTTTCTGCTGGCCAATTGGCATCACAAACTGACCTTATACCACAGTGATATGTAAGAGAATACCTGGCATAGGCTCCTTCTCTGCATATGATGTACAGGCATATAAAATTGGGATCCTCTATCACATCTTTCTGATATGTGGCAGAGTTGATCATGAAAGTGTGATATACAGCCCTGCCAAATTGCATGTACACTGGTTGGACTACAAAGATGTTACAGTCAGACATACATTTATACATTAATTGCTTATACCACCAGGACCCTTTATCCAATCCTTCTGAAAGCTGGCAGAGATAGTACATATGGGAAGGGGTGTAAACCTGCCAAGTTTCATCTACATTAGATGTGAGGCAAACAAGTTACAGCTAGGAATGTATATGAAGAATTTTGCAAAATAAAATAATTCAAGGTTTTGAAATTACATATAGTAAAAAACAAAAACGTTACAGCCAAAAATGTGTGTTTCCATTGAAACTAATGGAATACGAAAACTAAAGCAAAAACGAAAATGACAATTTTATATTTATGAAAACCAAATCGGCAGATTTAAATAACAAAAATGAAAAAGTTAACAAAAACAAAAGTGACATGGGCCCCTGGTGCACACTTCTAGCTGTCATGGCCAGTCACCACGACTGTGCCTTATTGGCCACCATGGTCGCCTGTTATAATGGGGGTGGGGTGCTGGGGGTACCGTGCATGCAGAGTCACCTGACAGCACGTTTGTTGTGCTCCTGGCCCTACCTGGGCTGTGTAGCCAGCAGGACGGCTCCCTAGCCCTGGAAACATCAGTTCAGAGCGATCCCACCGCCTGCACATTTGTTTGTACCAAATGCAGTAAACTGGAATGTGTCAAACACAGTGATGTGATAAATGGTTATTTGATAAACAGTATTATCCGGGGTTCCAGTTTGGCGGTTAACCTCTGCGCTACTGGATGGTTACTGGGTAACTACTAAGCTATCCGGGCTGCTTGGAGCAGGATGGGCGAGGTAGAAAATTGTTTTATAAATAAATAAATAAATAAATAAATAGTGGATAATAATTGTGGCTATTCCCCTCCCCCCCCCGCCCCGCTATTTATTTCAGTACTGCCCTAGCCCATGAACAGCACCTATTCAGTGGGAACTGAATATCGCAGCTGAAAAGCCAACCCCCCACTAAGACATGAAGTCCATGAATAAACCAGAAACAACAAGATTCTCTCAGCTTCTCGTGAGAGCTCACCGAGATTTTTGAAAATCTCGTGAGATTCACAACAAATCTCCAAATGTGTATTGCATTGCGCATGTGCAAAATGGTCACCACGGCCATTTCTGCGCATGTGTGGCCCCTGGTAGCCATTTTATGCATGCGCAGAGTGTTTTTTGAGGGTTCTTGAGACTCTCATGAGCGATGGCCATGGTTGCCATTTTGCGTATGCGCAGTGCCATTTTTTGGCTGCACAATTTTTTTGCTGATTCTCAACTCGTTCTCGTTCTTGCAAATCCTGGCGAGAAGTCAATTCTTGCCAAGATTTAGTGAGAATGCGAGTGCAAGATTCAGCCCTAGTACATTCCCTTTTGGGGTGCTGGATCCCAAAGTCCCGTTCTTTCTGGCCTCAGACACCGCTTTCCTGATTACCTCCCAGTACGCTTGAAAGGACAACAGGGCGATGATGGAAATACAATGATAAGGCAGAGAGCTTCTGTCCCTCTTTTATGCACCTGGAATGTTAGGAGATGTGCATGTGGTGATGTGGCAGAGCTTATTCACAGAAGGATGGAGCTTATTGACTGGAGGGGCAGGGCTTGTCCCTCTTTCGCTGTTGGAAATGCTGAGATATACGCAAAGGGAACATTAGATTTAATTGAATTTCAAAAATTAATTAGAACATTTTCCCTTTTCTAAGAGCCAAGTAAGTTTGTGTTTGTCCAACATGTTCACGTTAGAAAGCACTCACACAACTATTGGACTATTGGGTCCTAACTTTTCTGAATCTGGAATTGATAGACAGACATCTGCCAGGGGCCATCTGGACAGACTGGTCCTGTTTAAGGGCAGCGGGATGGAGCAAATGACTTTTTAAGGCCTCTTCCAGCTCCCAAGTTCTATGATTATACGATGTTGACAAAATTGTACTTCAGGTGTAATTGAGAGGAATGGGCAAGTTCAGTTTCCAAATGTTACGTTGTTTCATTTTTAATAAGTTGGCGATGGAAATTTGAATGGAGAAACAATACCATGGAAGAGGGGGAATGAAGAATGCACGGCAATTCTCACAGTTTCTGTTCCTTTCACCCGGTATGTGAGAGATGGTAGAAGATAGATACAGTAACTATTTATTACAAAATCAGAGTTATTCTGCCAGCACTGAAAGAAGTTATCTTTGGTGCTTCCGAGTGTAGCATGCACATCTAAAGAGTGGGTTAGAGATAACTCCAATGCAAAAGGAAACCTAGCTTTCACAGGTCACATCTGTCTTCTCCCGCAGCCCCTCCTCTTTCTCTCTACTCTGTTGTGTAATGGCTAAAGTGGGTCTGGAATTTGGAAGCTGAGTTCTCTCTTTTCAATGGAAAATGGAACATGAAATAATAAGAGGATGGAAGCAAAGTCCTGAGGCACCCGGCTTCTTTGCTTGTCAGATGTGGATTGAATTGCTTTTGTGCTTAGATGTTTCCTAACAATATCGAAATCACTTTTAAATATTTAAGTACTGCCGAGCTGCATGGGAAAAGGAAACCAGTTTGATGTAACTCACATCTGAAGAGACACACGTACACGCAGAAGAGAAAGCTTTCCCTCCCCTCAGCATTACTCCCTGTGTCGCGCCTTGCAGCTAAATTTAGGGGGAATCGAGACAGGGAGACAACATGGTGGGTTTTTTCAAGATTCCAAATGTGGAAATTATTTTGGATGCAATCCTCGCCAATTAAAGTCAACGGGAGTTTTGCCATGGATTCAATGGCTTTAAGATCACAGCCTTGTTCTTTAGGGAAGACAGGATGGGAATCAACAGTGGACATGGTCCAGGAAAGGTCAAGGCACCAAACAAACACGTGCTTGGCTGGGTCGCCAGCCACACATCACGGGGATGGGGAGAAGCAAGAACATGCAGTCAGCCCGCCCCGCCCCTGAGCTGCACCCACTGCCCTGGCCCCCACCACGACGGGCCACAATGGTGGCCAATGGTCCCAACCCAGGCAAGCATACCAGCCTGGGAATAGTTGTGATAGCCTACCGTGGCCCACTTAGCGTGGGTCTTAGCCCAGGCTGTGACCTTGGAGATTTTTCAAGGTCAGAGCCCAGGCTAGCCACCAGCATGGCCTGGGGCAATCCCAGGCCAACATCTGGTAGCACCTGCACAAATGTACAAACGACGTTTGGGCCAAAGAGGACCACAGCAGCATGCTGTCATGTTTGTTTTTACCCATGAATGTAAAGATAGGATGAGACCGAGGAAAGGGGACACCGCCCTCCTGAGTTTGGACACGGGTGATGGGCAGGGCAACAAAAGAGGGCACTTGCCCCTCCTGGACTTTTCCTGGCCCCATCTCTTCCGACGACCGTGATGTCACAATGCTCCATGAGGGGCAAAGTAAAGGGGCTCGCCAACCACCTTCTGACATGGCTCTACACCCTTGATAAACATTCTGATGGGACCGTTGAGCGAGGGACACAGGGAATAGTCTCCTTAAATTTTACCATCACCACAACCCCTGTGGTGGTTACCACTGGGATCATAGGGGTCAAAATTAAAAAGGAGACTATCCCCCCTTATGCCACTTTGCTCCCTCTGGCATTTGAATTAATGAGCAGGCTGCCATTTTGGAAGGGTAAGGGATGAGATACCACCATCTTGGAAGGGCTTGGGGGAAAGCTTTTGCAGGATCAAGGGGATGGATCTGTCCACCCTCACTCTGAACGGCCATTCCCTTATTAATGATTGAGATAATGCACCCCAGAATTACAAGAAACTAACTCAGCATATAATCAGCCAGTACGTGACTATGTCTGTTTTTAAATGAGTCGCTCACACTCATGGACACCAAGTGTCCACGTGGGAGAGCGTCTCATTCAAATGGGAGGTGCGTGGGTGCGTGCTCCCACAACCCACGCATCCCCACCCACCTCCCACTCACAGAGAAATCGGCAAAAAAGTGGGTTGCTCCGTGCGTGGAGGTGGGTGGAGATGGGTGTGCGCCCGTCTGCTTCCTCCCCCACACACTGTGCCCTCCCCCAGACCGTGCCCCCAGCGACGGTCTGTTTAAAAAATGGCCAATGTTTCAGAGTCTTTGTGCATCCTAGTTAAGATCAGCTTCATCCAAGTGTTACATTACAAGTTCATGTAATGAACCAGGGCCATCTTAACTAGGGCCTTGGCATTCGGGTTTGGATAAATCACCAATAAACACAAAAAAGCCCCTTTCAGTTTCTGTATTTGAAACACAAAAAGTGCCCTACAATTTTGGGGGAATATATGTTAGCGTGCCCTTGTGTTTCTCAAATTTCCACTTCTAATCTGATGTTTTTAATTGCTGCAGTAGCGGCTTGAGCTTCTTTCAAGTTTCATGGTGTGTTGTGCTGGTCAGAGGGGAGTTTAGCCCCAACAACTGTAATCTATCAGTGGACTGTGTTTTGATTTAGGTTTACTTTTGATCATCGAGTGCTTTTTAATTCGTGGGTTTGGCCTGCTTCCACGGACAGCTGGATGCAGCGCTGTCCACAGGAAACCAGATGGGATGGGGCAACAGTCTGAGATTTCCCTGGCTGGTGCTTTGGAGCTTGCTGATTCAAGGGTTCTTTGCGGTTTATTGTAGGGTCACTGCCTGTGCATGGGTGCATCCACATGCACATACACACATACACAAACACACACTGAAAGTGGCACCCTTTACACACGCAAGCTACTCACAGAGACTGCACCCCCCCTGCTTGCTTGTTTCTCAACCAACTGTAGCAGGTCCCCAAATTTCGAGGCACAAATCACAACCCTCCACCTCCCACAAACCCCACAAAAATTAGCACTCAAACCAGAAGAGAAATCAGAAATACAAAATTTATTCCCTTTGCACAACCCAAGTCTAAATCATTTTCAGATGTTTTTGAGGCCATCTTAAGGATTTTGAGGGCTCCGGGCAAAATGGGGAAGCATGTGCTCCCCTTATATGGGTCCTTCTGGGAACACAGGACTCATTAGGGGGACGCACGCAGATGGGAAGAGACTTCCTTGCTCCCCGCCCCCCTTGCTAAAAAAAAGCCAAGCGGAGAAGTTCCCTGCTCAACTAAGTGGTGCACAGGCCAGGGAGAAGCAAGGAGCAGCCATTAGCCTGGACCAGAGGATCAGCAGCCCAAATTTTGAGACAAAAAAAAGGGGGAACCCAGATTTTGAGAGCCAGTGTAGTATAGTGGATAACGTGCTGGACTTGACCCTGGGAAATGAGAGTCTAAATCCTGTCTCAGCCAGAAACTTACTGGGTGATGTTAGGCATGTCACAATCTCTCAGCCTCAGTTCCCCATCTTTAAAATGGGAATGTGTGTGTGTCTGTGCTGGTGTTCCCCTCATCCTTGTCCATCTTAGATTGTAAGCCCACTGTCTTCAAAAAATCTGAGACTGTAAAGTGCTGTGTATGCCTCGTATTGCTATAGAAATGATTAGTAGTAATAGCAGTCCAGTCAGGCAGCTGGGGTGTCCTAGTAATCCTTGCATTTTGGGGCACTGGGTACCTGGAGTGGTGGTGCTCCGGAGCCCACTGAGGGTGCCTGAAAATGCGGTTATTACCCATGGGTAGGTAAAATGCTACCTGCTGCAGCTCTGTCCCCCACCCCTGGTATATAGCCACCCTTCCATTTCCTGTGTGTACGACTCCGTGTGTCTTCTCCCAGGGGTTAGCTATTAATACGCCCAGCACTCTCTGTCTTGACTAATACAGCAGCATTGTCAATACTCATTAGGAACTGACACGGAAAGCTGCCTCAGCTGATCTGTCTAATAGCTTTCCTCACTGCATTTAGCCTTTATCCCCGCTTCCAATCTGTAGATTTATTAGCGTTGCTAATTATCCCATTGTCTCGTGTTGACTTTTTTGCTGCAAACGGGTAATTCAATAACGCCATTTATAAAACGTCAACCTTTCAGGTAGAGTGAAAGTTGCGCAGTGAGGGCCATTGGTCGCTGATTTCAGCGCAAAAAGAGGACATTTCCCTAATCAGCGGAGAGGCTAGCTTGATCCCTTTTCCATAGGCTTATCCGCCTCAGCGCCACCTGCAAAGCGGGTAATCCACTTCTTCAGGACCTTCCATGCCGAGTGAGGAGATTAGCATATGACCGGCGTGGGAGATGAGAGTAAGAATACTTATGCTCCCAGCTTTAAGACTTGGGCCTTCTGCTTTATAACCCACTTGTCAGTCCAGAAAGGTGGCACACCGCCACATGATATAATCAAACAAAAACACCTTTAATGGCCTAACAAACGTGGGAGTAGTTTGACTTTGACACAGAGGGAATCTGCTCCTCCCAACCCCACCCTTGAATGGGCCCCAGAAGCTCCATCTGACAAACCCTCCATGAATGGCAACTCCATCCCTTGAACTCACACGCTCTGCGCGTCACCCCATTGGCTCTAAAAAACCTCACCAAGACATGCGGCCCATGACAGATTCTCGACCAGCAGCACCAGCCAACAGGAACCCACAAGACTCAACTTCTAATGCGAGACTCTGACGCTCCCTACTGCTGTCTCCTCCGATACGGCAAAGTTAGACCTACAGCCCCTGTGCATTGTGGGAAATATCACAAGGAGTTAGGGATGGGGTCAGTGGCCCCCATTCCTATGGTTTGCGGATCCGGACTCACGTGCATCCACGTTGCCGGCACATTGTGTTGCATGCAAACCGCGCACAGGAGCAGATGCACAGTTTGTGCACGGGGATCCGCGGGCCATAGGATTGCAGCCAGTGAAATGCAGAGAAGCCGGGAGTTTTGTGAATGCATTACTGCAGGGCAAAGCCACCAGATATTAAGGAACAAATTTGCAAGGGGAAAGGATATTGTATGAATGGGAATTTGAGTGAGTTAAGGAATACAAACACCCAAATTGAGTTTGTGAATGCAAAGTGACCAGTTTGTTTCAGTTATAAATAAGATTCCCATTTATGATTAATATTTATCATTTATACAGTGCCAGCACTGTTTCTGGTGCAGGACGGTCATGATAAAAGACAGGTCCCTGCCCCAATGGACTTACAGTCTAGAATGGACATGGGGGGGGCACAAAGGATAGGGGTGCATAGGGAGAGACAGAGATACGTACATGAAGTCGAGGAGTTGCAGGTGCTCACACTTGGCTTAGTTGCAGGAAAGGACATATGAGTGCTGTGGGGGGGGGGGGCGGGGGGGGGAGTTAAGTTGCATTCCCCCTCTGCCCCGGGACCACCTGCCTCTTCTGAGCCCTTCAATTGGGATTGGGATCACATTGAAAATGAATGTGGGTGAAGAAGCTCTCCCACCACGTTCTGACATGGTTGCCCCCCTCCCCTTTTCCAAGCACATTGGTGCCACAGACCTCAGGGAAGGGGTGTGGTCATGTCAGAAAGGGGTGGGGCAAAGGAGCTGTTCCGCCCTTTACACCCCTTGAAGTAAGAACATAAGTGGTGCCGTACTGGGTCAGGTCAATGGTCCATATCAAGCCCAGTATCCTGTCTCCGACAGTGGCCAGTCTCTGTCTCTTGGGAGAAGTACCCAACAGGTCACAATGGGCAATCCATTCCCTGTTGTTTCAGCCTCCCAACAGTAAGAGGTTACGTTCCTCAAGCCTACTTGGCTAATAGCCATTAATGGACCTATCCTGCAAGAACCTATCCGAATTCCTTTTTAAAACTAGTTACACTACTAGCCTGGACCACTTGCTCTGGCAGCAAATTCTACAAGTTAATTGTGTGCTGAGTGTAAAAAAATACTGTCTCTTATTTGTTTTAAATCTGCTGCCAGCCAATTTCATGGAGTATCTGAAGGACCGCCTCTTCCTTTATGTTCCATCAGAACCTCTTAGGTCGGACGAGGGTGCCCTCTTGCGGGTACCAACTCCCCGTTAAGTTTTTATGACAAGGGCACACAAGGAGGCACTCTCGGTGGTCGTCCCACATTTATGGAATTTCCTCCCTGTGTACGTCCACCTGAGCTCAAGCCTGGTCTTTTTCCAGAGGAGATGTAAGACCTTCTTGTTTGGCCAGGCATTTGGTGAGCAAGGATAGGGGTTGAAAGGATCAAGTGGTGGGTTTTAGGGAGGAAGATTGGAGTATTGGGGCAGGTGGGGATAGAGATTAGGTGGGAAGACCCACCTATTCCGCTCTACCCTCCCCGACTCCTCGCTCCCCTCACCTAACTCCTGCTGATACCCTCCATTCAGTACAATCTGTTACCTAAGGTCTGTGTACTCATATCCTCACCACATGGACCAGCCAGCCATCATTCTCAATGTAACCAAGCCATGCGCATGCACCTGGGACCTCACATCTTTGTGAATGTTACACTCCTTGTCTCTCCCTCTGTTCCTCTTCCTTCATCTCCCCCTCTCCTCCCCCCCTCCCACCGTCTGTCAGATTGTAAGCCCTAGGGCAGGGACTGTGTCTATTCCATTACTTTGTAAAGCACCGGGTACATTGCTGGTGCTATATAAATGCTTAATAATAATAATAATAATAATAATAATAATAATAAATAAGTTGTTTGGGTTGTGTTTTGGGGGGTAAATTGTATTTTAATGTTTACATCTAGATGTGTATAAGAGACAGCTTTGGGGATGGGCGGGTTAAAATGGAAATAAATAAATAAATAGCACTATGGTGTTGCCCAGGGCAACTCCCAGCCGAGAGTGGAGCAGCAGCAGCCATTCACTGAGCAAACAGACAGCAGCTCTGCCTCTGGCCAGTGCCCTGATTTTGGGCTTCCCGCTACGCTGGCGGTGCGCTTGGCTGTTCCGGAGCACCGCCGTCAGGGCTGCCCCGGAGCAGGAACAGCCTGTCCTACCTCTGCTCTGTCTGCACGTCTCACGGATGGCCTTTAAATGGACAGCCCACCCGGGGGTGAGGCAGAGCAGAGGTTTGGGTGCTGTCCATGTGAAAACTCCCAGTGTCTTCTCGCGCTCAATTCGCCTCCCTCCATGTTGTTTATATAAGTCATTTTCTTTGGCTTTGCTGGTTGTTTTCAACTTGATATGTTTATGAATACGTTAATAGGATTCTGAGTTAAGATACAATTTAGGAACATCATTTCAGTTCCTGCGATTTGTGGAGATGAGGTCATTCGGACCCAATCTACTTTTTTGCCGGAGAAGATTTGTAGCTATTTTCCTTCCCCCCCACCTCCAATGTCATGATCACATGCTGTTTGTCTCGGTGCTGGCTGTTGCAAAAGCTCAATGAATAATAGACAAAGAGCCTGGGGATATTGTGTGACGTGTGTATCTTCAGGATGACTGAATGGGAGTTCATGTCATGGGATGCAGGGTGTGCTGTGGCATGAGCCTATGAATATTAGAATACACACAGCCCTCTACTTCACCAAGCAAATGGTCACACAGAAGGTTAAAGAAGCCTCTAGGCTGCCTGCGTACTGGCTGTTTTCTTCTCTTCTTTTTAAAACATATAAATAGCCCATGACAGAGCTGAAACAGGTAGTGCATTTACTAACCAGGAGTACCTGGCAACGCATGTGGGCACCCCATGAAGAACCCGCATGCACTTGAGTGGCTACCCTTCCCCCACTTACCCTTCAAGGTTCTGGTGGAGAGGAGAGCATGGTGGCAGCGGCACATTACCTCCCACCATTCTCAGTGCTTAAAAAGGGGCAAGTCCCACCCTCTCAGCCGAGATGTTCCACCCCTCACGCACTAGGGATGGGCGAACAGAATAGAGTTCGGAAATACGGTTCGGTTCGGTTTGAAATTCGAGTTCGGAAATTCGGTTCGGTTCAGTTCGGTTTGAAATTCGAGTTCGGTTTGGAAGTTCGGTTTGGTCGACCGAACAGACCGAGTTCGGTCAAATTCCGAACTTCCGAACCAAGTTCGGCCATTCAGAACCAGATTTTTTGATGTGTGTTGCCACTAGGGATGGGCGAACAGAACAGAGTTTGGAAATTCGGTTTGGTTCGGTTCGGTTTGAAATTCGAGTTCGGTTCAGAAGTTCGGTTCGGTCGACTGAACAGAGCGAGTTCGTTCCGAACTCTGAACTTCCGAACCGCATTCACCCATCCCTATCACGCACTTACACCCACCTCCCAACGTTCCAAGCTGATAAAGAGGTACAGAATGGATCCTGCTTCTCATTCTACTTAGGCCACATTCACACCTGATGCCGGAGTGGCAAAAGACCCACAAGGCAAAGACGTGGCAGCAGGGAGGAGCCCGACGCTGGAAGTAGCACCAGTGCGAGCGGGGTTCTGTTGCGGCTTTGCTCATGGATGGCAGCGCTGGATTTTACACCCTGTCATCCACGAGCAAAGCAGCGGCAGAACCCCATTCACACCGGCACTACTTCTGGCATTGGGCTCCTCCCCACTGCTGCGTCTTTGCGTCGTGGGTCTTTTGCTTCCGCCACCGCGTCGGGTGTGAACGTGGCCTTCTTTTATTGCCGTTCCATCATCTTTTCATTATCCTCTCAACTGTTTTTCCTGGGAGGCAACCAGGGAAGAGATCCTGGAGGCAGAAAGACCCGTCTTTTTGTCTCTCTCTCCTGAATGAGGGACAGTGGGATTCAGCACCCAAAGAGGGACTGTCCCTCCTAAGAAGAGACTGTCAGGAGGCATGAAAATGAGATTATTATTATTATATTATTATTATTAGCATTTGTGTAGCGCCGTGTACCTGGCGCTTTACAGAACAATAAGAATGACGTGGTACCTGCCTATGGCTTACAATCTAATAGACACAGAAGGGGGAGACAAGGAGAGGGGACATAGGGAGAGACAAGGGATAAATAACATTCAAGCGGATGCGAGGTCTCAGGTGCACGTGCTTGGCTTGGATGCAGTTAGGCAGGAGACTGCGGGGAGGGCAGACAGTAAATATTGAGAGGAAAGTTCTAACAGGCGTCAGGAAAGGCGGCAAGGAAGAGGTGGGTTTTGAGGAGGGATTTGAAGGTGCGGAAGGAGGGGGCAAGGCAGATGTGGGCAGGGAGGGAGAAGTGCCTCAGAGAAGTGTTTTTTTTTCAGAAGGACTCTTACAGGCATCCCCAGCCAAACCTAGGAACACCAAGGCACCCCAAACCACCAGTTGCTCTAAAAACTATGTCCCTCATATTTCACAAGTGCCTCCATTGTTTGTGTCTTTGCCATAGCCTAGGCAGTTAATGCAAGAGGACAGGACCAGTTCTACCATGACTAGGTAGGTTGCCCCCTATGGCAGCAGACATAATGTAAGAACAGGCAGCAGAATTCCACTCCTCTTATATTGGCCACTCTAGAACATGGGTTGGGCTGTGAGTTGAGGTGTGTGTGTGTGTGTATGTGTGCACAGAGGGGGCGGGAAGATCAGAGCTGTGGGGGTAAGAGAGTAGGGTCACAAAAGTATGGAGGTTGGGGTGGCAGGGGCACTGGGGTGGGCGGGGGGCACTCATTAGAGACACACTGGAGCAGAGAGGTAGGGCTCAGCTGCCCCACACTGGAGTGTCCTGTAGGTCGGTGGCAGGAAAGATTTGCACTGACTTGACCTAGTAGACCTTGCCTATCCACTCGGATAAACCCTCACTCCCCACTTCCGTGCAAGAGTGCACCCCACTCCCTGGTGACCCAGAACTCCTCCCTTCCCCCAGCCTAGTGATCCAGATGCCAGTCTTCACACTCCAGTGACTCCTGCTCCTCTGACCCTACTGGCCTGGGCACTCTTGCTCAAGTGGGCCTCTCAATCCCATCCAGCCCATGGGTTGGGATTTCCCAATATTGCCATCTAGGGTAGCAAAATCTCCAAGGCTGGCCCTGCAAGAAAATAATTCCAATTTACAGCAGAAGATAGTTTCAAGTTTGGGCTGAAATGAGATTTTGGGAAATCTCATCGAAATCCTGGTTCTTGATACCATCTAGTTAGAACTGAGACCCTCTCAGAACTCGTCAATGACTTGACCGACATTTTGTATCTTGATTTACCACTTTTGTGCTTACCGGGAGGGATCCTGTTTACCTTTTTGCTGCTTACCGCTTTGCCATCCATTTCAAATTCTGAGATGGACACAAAGTAGTTTGAATGATATCTTTCTTTGGACCAACTACTATTGGTGGAAATTGGCAAGGAAATGAGCTCGCAGGGTCTTTCCTCAGGAAAGTAGGAGTCAGAACTGAAGATTAGAGCAAAGTACCATGGCTATATATCATGTAACAGAGGAGGTGGTGAGGGGGAGAGAAGGGTGATAAATGAACCATAGTAACAGGAGGTGAGAAAAGGGGGAGATAAGCAATACTAAGGGGAAGAGTGCGAAGGGAGGGTGGGGGACATAAAAAGTGCACTATTGTATTTCTTGCCCTCCATTTCCCCATGTACTTCCTTGTGGTTCACTGGCTGGTATGCAGATTCCTTTACTAAGCTGCAATCCAGTTTCAGCTTGGTCAAAGCAAAGGGAACGACATAAAACAACAATTCTGATTGGAGTTACTGGGGAGCGGGGGGTTAAGGGGTGGGCTATTCACACAGTGATTGGCTCAGAAATGCAGAAACAACACACCCGGAAGTAAAATGGACCTGGTACCCTCAGTAATGCGCTAAGTGGTCAATGGTACATGCGCGGTATACACGACACAGTCAACGGTAAACAGAAAGTTGGTAACTCGGGATGGTATCTAGCGGTATTGTGAGAATCGAGAAATCTCGCATCGGTATTGGGAAATCATCAGGAAAATGATCCCGGTGCCTGATATGGTGAAATTACTTGCTAGTAAAAATTTTGTTGCTCGCTTCATCCCTATTCCAAGCACATGAGACAAAAAGGTGGCATCGTACGCCTCTATTTAGGATTTTAGGTATTTCAAAACCAGCAAATATATGTAAGCGTTTTCCTCAAATAAACAATATATTCTGGTCCAGAAGCCACAGATAATCTCAGTTTGCCCACTAGAGCAAGGGATAAAAATGGGCCAGGAGGGGGCATCAGTTATATTTGACATCATTTGTGCCCAATTCTGCTTATTGTACCATGGGCCTCTGCAAAGAGCACCTGTTCCCAGACAATGTGAATCCTCCTGACCATCGAGGAGTAAATTGCTGCGTTTCCACAAGCATTTCTATCTCTAACTCACTTTTCATGGAGATAAAAGATAGCCACAGGCAAACTTTCAAAAGCGCAAGCCACCTCCACACCAAAATAACACAGCCAGATTCATCTCCCTCAGATTTTCCTTTCATCACAGCCACACTCGTTAGAAGGGACATTATTTTGTCTTTGCCGTTTGATGGAGAAGGCTTTTCAAATAAAAGATAAGCAGCTGATACAGAAAAGCTTCTTCTAGCTTGGAGGTTCCACTCTGTAAACAGGTGTCCGGCAGATTATCTCTCCAACTTATCCAAAGCTTCAAACATCAGAATGGCTCTGGGATGGCAGAAATCTCCTCCTCTTTTAATAAGAGCCTTTCATCTGCCAAGCGGCACTTCCTCCTCTAAAGGCTATTCTCCCCAGCAGTTGTCAACTATGTATTAATCTAATTCGTATGAGCCTTAGACACAAACGCTTTCATGTGCAGAATCCGTTGGGAAACCCCGCTTGCTCAAGGCTTTGAAAGAGCAATTGTTGTTTATCGCTGTGGAAATTTCCCTTGAATTTAAAGCCGATGAATGGGAAAGGAGATACATTCAATATTTCAGAGATTAACAAGTTTGTCGGTCTTTGACCGCTCCGTTAGAGGAATTGTATCAGGCTAGTAGGGGAAAAAAACTTTGCAAAGCAGAAAATCAAGAAGAAATTCTACCTCGGGCACAGAGTCTTGCCAAATTCAAAAATTCCCTTAAGAGTCATACAATCATCGTTTTTGAAGGGTCTTCAGGGTCATCTAGTCTAACCCCCTGCTTGGATACAGGATGACTACAACTGCAACATCCCTGAAAGATGGTTGCCCAACCTCTTTCTGAAAACCTCCAGCAATGGAGAGCCTACAACCTCCCTAGGCAACTTGTTTCACTGCTGCACAGCTCTTACTGTTAGGAAGTTTTTCCTGATATCTAACCAAAATCTACCCCCCTCCCATAACTTGAGTCCATCGTTTTTGGTCCTGTCCTCTGTGGCCATGAAGAACATTTCCTTGCCATCCTCTTGGTATAGTGCATTGTATTGTGTTGTAATTTATTGAGCCAACCCTCTGGCCATGCCAAAAACATACATAAACCATACATTAAAACCCCCCTAAAAACACAATAAGCAGTTACTCAGCAGTTACAATCAAAGCTCCCCCCATGAACTGTCCTTACAAAAGCGGGAGTGCAATTTGACGATGGTAACCGTGAACAATGCAACAACCCGAGTCGTACCAGCTTTTGAGTCATTAAGTAAAGGCACTGCCATGTTCAGATTCAAAGCCCTGAACACGATCAGACATGCCTGAGCATACAATGGGTAGAATAACATATAGTGGTTCAGGTCTTCTACCTGTCCACTTCCACAAATACAGAGCATTCTCTTGGTGGCTCCCTTTAGATATTTGAATGTCAAATATCAATTGAATATAAAATATCAATGTCCATTATAACATCAAAAGAGTCAGGGCTTATTTAAACAGGTGTCTAACATAGTGGTTCAAAGCTATGGTCTTTGAACCACCAGGGGTCCACAAAGTCACAGAGAGTGGTCTGCAGCTGGTTTGAGGAACCGTATGAAACAGGGGATGTTAAATTAGATGTTGGCCAACGTTAGCTTACACAAGGTTGGTGACCACCTGCCTCAGTGTTTATTAGGTGTTCGCCCCCACTGGACCTAGGGCTACCACCCACTGGACCCGCATTCCTGCACTTATGGTGGGGTCTCAGAGAATGTGGAGCCTGCTGTGCAGTCAAATGCAGGCTAATGTGCACCTGGGTGTCTATATCCAATCAATTAGGTTGCGGGCAGCGCCTCTGTGAAACCAGGACTGCCAGTACCATAGAATCACAGGCGGAAATTCTAGAGTGTCTGAAGAGCAACCACTTCCAGCCCTTCTCTCTGCTCTTGTTCGCACAGGCGCTGCCAGTGGGGGCTGCCCACAAGTGCATGAAATACACACTGGGGGCTACCCATTTATTAGGCTGGACACGCTAAACATGTGAGTGGGGGGCTGGGTGGGAGCTGCATGGAGTGAACCCTGACTGCAACGGGCGAACATCTTGTGAATTAAATGAATGATTCACCAGGAGGAGACTTTGGGAATCGTAGCCTCCAGTTTGAACCCCCAGCCTCCCACTTTGCTGTTTTATGCCAACCCGCACACACTCATTATGAAATGTCATCCCTGCTCTGGAGCTGGTCACATCACTGGTGAAAACTTCTGTTGTTTCCCCAAAGGCAAAGACCCCCCAGGGAAGTCAGCCTTTCCATGGTACTGAAGTCAACCCAATCCTTTCCCAAGATGTACAACAGAATCTGGACTCGTGTAGTTTTTGTTACTCAAGATGTTGGTCTTGAGTTTCCACACCAAAGCCACCTGCCTTGTGCAGCAGCAGGCAACCCACATGGGGGTTCATGAGAAACTGTGACGGGTGAGAATGATCTCTATGTCAAAAAAACTTTTGAATTCCTGGTCTAGCCAACACCACTGGGACTTAACTAAATATGGTCCTATCACCCTCTTTGACCAAACCATGTGGAGGTAAGGCAAAATATTGTCACATTACTCAAAACACAACAGGTACGAGCCACTGAAAAAAGCCACACATTTTGCTACATACAGACACATTGCCTGTGTATCAGAAGAACTTTGGACGGAAAGGCCTATAAGTGGAGACCTCCAATGGTACTTCACTGTCACTCATTAAGAACATAAACTTAAGTTGGAAGGGACCTCAAAAATCATCTCATCCAACTCCCTCCTTTGTTGCAGAATGTCCACAACTGCAACATCCCTGGCAGATCGGTGTCTTTCTTCTGTCTGAAAACCTCCAGCAACCAAGAGCATGCAACTTCCCAAGGCAACTTGTTCCATTGGCGAACAGCTCATACTGTTATAATGTAGAGTGAGAGAAACTTGGTAAGCTCCTGTAATGAAAAGTGTGAAAAATGGTGGAAAGGATAATGTATTTACCTCTTTATTGAAGTGCTCAACAACTGAGAATTTGATTGCACTGGCAACGTTTGTAAGTTTGGCTAGGAAAAGGAGGAAGTTTGTTTTAGGGCAATTACAAAATTTGCATCATTGTAATCCCCCTTCTGCTATTTGAAGGAGGAATCAATTTCTGGACATAAAGGTGTAGCCGATAATATGGTTGATAGATTTTATGGTGATCAAAATTTAACTTTCTATTTTGTAAATTCCGAACTATTTAGTCTAGGATTTGTATATTCGGAAATTCATTATTACATTTGAAATGTTATATGAGATTTAAAAGTTTTGTAAATTTGTATTTTTTATGGCTATGGCAAAAGCTAATGCTGCAAATAAAACTTACTTACTGTTAGAATGTTTTTTCCCCTCCGACATTTAACCAAAATCGACCTTCTCAAAATTTGAGCCATTATTTTTAGTCTTGCCCTTTGTGGTAACATGTCAATTTACTGTACGGAAATACTCCCAGTTAGCATGGTCAAACGGTAAGATGGCGTGTGCTGGGCAATCATTGCTCCCTACACCAATAAGCAAGGATGGATTAGAACTCTCTGGTGCTTTCTGAATAAGAGCAGGGAAAATGGAATGTGACGTCTTCAGAAGAGAGTCCAGCTAATGAGGTCTGAGTAAATCTACATATAACTTCCTGAAATCACCAAATCTTAGCAAGGATTTCCTTATATGCTTCTCATTCTAGTCAAGGTGAGAAACATGGGTGCAGTTTTAGCATGCTGCCTTCAGAAATCAATTTACATCAATCATCTACATTAATGACTGTTATGAATCACAAATACGCAGAGAAAACTAGGACGCCTGCCATACCTCAGAATGAACTGATCCACCGTCGAATTGTTAGCGACAGTCACGTAGGCGCTCACAATATCTCCTTGCTTGACAGGCTTTGACGGCAGCCAGATGACAACGTTGCCATCCAACCGGAGCTCTGTCAGCTGAGAGCTCTCAGGGGTTTGATAGAGGCTGACGGAACCAATCCTCTGCAGGTGGGACATGGTCTCTGCCGTACCTTCCTTCCCTGGCCGGATAGCATTGCCCTTTCTTACATCCTCAGTGGTACACTCCCCTTTCTCATCCCCTGACTGGATGGTGTAGTAGAGTTCCACAGGGCTCCCTTCTGACTGGTCTGCCACTTTCTTACGGCCAGTGACCACAGTGGGAGGGCTGAACCAGCTGTCCAGGAGTTCCAGCTCGGCCACACACAATCCCAAATCTCCCTTCAGCCGACAACTGCCTCGGACCTCCCTTGTTTCCCGAAAGGCAAAGACTCTAAGGCAAGGCAGTCGTTCTGTAGTGCTGTAGTCATCCCAATCCCTTCCCACAATGTAGAACAGAATCTGGACTTTGGGTTTGTTCAGGTAGATTTTGTCGCTCATGATATAAGCTTTAAGTTTCCAGTTGAAAGTAAACTTGTTGGTGGATCCAAAAAAGTTGGAGGTTAACAGTAAGTCCTTGGGCACTGCTTGCTCAATGGAAAAAGGTCCATAGCTAGCATTTAATACAGGTGGCCTCTTGGCTTTATATGTAAAGAAGGACTCTACCCGGGATTGCAGACTGGCATTTCTCATAAAATCCTGGTTGGCTTCTTTAAGAAAAAACGAGGTCTCGGCACTGAAGATCTGATAGCTCACAGGTAGATATGTTGGTTGCGAGGAAAACCGCTGTATGTTGTCCAAGACTCCTCGACTTTCTACCACTATGGATAAAAAAAATATTAAACTTATTAGCACGGGGCTAAATGGCTAAAAGTAATTTGCAGGTTCACATTAAATTGTTTTTCTTAAATGCCTGACACATTATTGCTTCATTAACGTACATCACCCTGAGCTGCTTTTAGCAGGAGGGGGCGGGATATTAAATATTGCAAATAAATAAATTAGTTTTTAGTTTTTTTTAAAAAGAAGTTATATAGTGGTTGTGTTTCAGGGGCATAATTCAGGCCCCAAATAAGAGAAGTGAGTTCTGGGGGGCAGACTACTAGCCCTGCTTCCTCTCCGACCCACTGTGGAAATTCACTAGTGGTGCTGAGACTGCTTGTGAAGAGACGAGCTCCTCCTCACCTCTCCGCACCACTCCCCACCCCCAGGATTTCAGGGCCAGTGCTCAACTGAGACCCCGCACTCTGTGGTAGCTACTACACCACTGTTATGTTGTATTTTTTTATGGAAGAAACTGGTAGAGAGAAATTAATCAGGGCTTGTCTGGGAATGAGATGATAATTGACAATATTCATGTTCAGATTAGATTTCAACTGAAGGTCTTGAAATTCCTAAGTCTTAATTGTAGTAGTGAAAACCACGTATAAGGTATAAACATGTATAAGGGTCAAGGGTCTGGGGTGTGGACAGATGTCTTGAGACAGGGAACAAGAGCAAAACTGGAGCCAGAACAGGGACTAAGTGGTTCAGGGTAGACCAGAGTGAGGCAGAGTTGGAACCGGGTCCTGAAATCAGAGAAATCTGGAATCAAGACAGAGCAAGGGATAAGGGGTAGGATCAAGACAGAGCAAGGATTCAGGACAGAGGCATCAGGAGAGTTACAGAAAGCACACAGGATAAGTCAGATGATCTACCCAGCTTTCTACAGCTCCCAGCCAACATTATATGCTGGTTGGCCACCAATCAGAAAGCTGAGGGGCATGGGCAGGGCTGGAGATGGACAAGTATTATCCAAAGGCATTGAGGCTGTGGTGTTGCCAATCCAGCTGCTGCTCCACGAACCCCAGGGGTGAGGGTTCACGGTTGGGTTCCGACTAGGGCTGGAACAAGATTTCGCCAAAATGGAACATCTAATTGAAATCCAGGTTCCCGATACCATCTTTGTCAAATCGAGAACCACTCAGTAATGTCTTGACTGACATTTCATTTCTCAGTTTACTAGGATCCCATTTACCATTTTGCCGTTTACTGCTTTGCTATCCGTATCAAATCTTGAGAGGTATTGCTGACACAATACCGCATTTCTTACACTCCATTTCCCCTCGTACTTCCTTGTCATTCATTGGCTGGTACACAGGTTCCTTTACTAATCTGCAATCCAGTTGAGGATTGGTCAAAGCAAAGGGAACAACACAGACCAACAATTCTGATTGGAGGCAGTAGAGTGGAGGTTAAAGGGCCCTGTGGGGAGGTTAAGGGGTGGACGATTCATACAGTGATTGGCTCAGAAATACAGAAACAACAAATCCAGAATTAAACTGGTATCCTCTGCAAGGCGGTAAGCAGTCAATGAACAGTATGTAGTACACAGTAAATGGGAAGCAGGAAATCAGTAAATCGGGACCATCTCTTGTGGTATTGCGAAACTCTAGAAGTTGCATCGGTATCAGGATATTGATCCTGGTTCCTGAGATGGCAATATTTCTCGTGAGCAGCAATTTAGGTGCCCGTTTCAGCTCTTGTTCCGACACCATGCCTACTTTCCCAGTTAGAATGGGCTGGACACACCTGTCATGCAAAGAGATAAGCCCAGCCTGCCTTTTAAGCTAACTTTAAGAAAATCAATAGACTCACTCTCCATTTGGAAGGAAAGCTTTCAAAGCTAAGGAGGGGGTGGGGGGGAAAGACAAAAGTTCATTCATAATTTGGCAGAGAGGTTTATGGTACGTTTCTCTCCAATCCTCTCCATATCCCCTCTCAAACTTTCCTTCTGCCTTTTCAGTCTCTCTGTTTAATCTTAGCAGGCACAATGTATTCAGTGCATTGGTACAGTCCACTCAGTCTTGGCTCTGAAAACCCCGCTAATCACTTTCGCTGTAGGAGTACTGGCCAGCAGATCAAAGTCAGCTCCTGTTCAGCGACCAAACAGAGGCTGGGCTGTACAGATTGCCTTTCAAAGGAATGACAAACATTCTCCCCTCTTCACCGCCCCAAAGCCTCGTTCCCGAGTCATTGATTCTAGTGGCTCGGTATGTGCCCTGATAGCTAAGCATTAGCAGCTTGCTGGGTAAAATTCCAACTTCAATGAAGTCAATGAGATCATTGCCACTGAGCAAAGATTTCATTGTTTGTTTCTAGGACTGTGCAAAATTACATATATGTATTAATTTAAACTTTATATGTTACCCTTCCCCTGAAGCTCAGTGGCAAAAATCAGTTGAGATAAATGGAAAATTCTGCATTCGGGGAAGAAAAACCAAGCACACAAGTATAAGATGGACGATACCTGGCTTGGCACCAGCACCTGTAAAAATGATTTAGGGATTGTGTTTAAATACAAACTGAACATGAGTCAGCAAAGGAACGTGGCCGCAAAAAAGTCGAATGCAGTTTTAAGCTGGATTAACAGAAGCATTGTTTCCAAGTCAGTGGAAGTAATAATTCCAGTCTGTTCAGTGCTGGAAAGACCTGACCTGGAGTAGTGTCCAGTTTGGGGCACCTCACTTTAAGACGCACATTGACAAATTGAAGTGGGCTCAAAGGAAGGCAACAAAGATGAGGAAGGGGCTGATCTCATCCCAGGTGCACAGCGTGTGTGCACTCCCTCGCATGCAATCCCTGCACCCCTGCTGCACCCCTGCTGCACCCCTGCTATGGGGACTATGGTGCATACGCCATGCCGTGCATGCAGGGGTTTAGGATTGGTCCCAAAAGGTTATGGAATGCAAGTGTTATGAAGAAAAGTTGAAGGAACTGGGTATGTTTAGTCTAGCAAAGAGAAGATTAAGGGGAGACATGGTAGCAGTCTTCAAATATCTAAAAGGCTGCCACCAAAATTATGTCAAGAAACTGTTCTTTATTGTTGCAGAAGGCAAGAGTAAAAACAAAAGGCGTGATCCCGAACTCACACACGCCTGGCTTAGGTGTGCACACACGAGTTCCATATGCCTGTAAAACCTGGGTGTTCGCCCAGGCCTTTGGGGAAGGGAGTGGGTAGGATAGGGTGGGAGAGGAGAGGAGAGGGGGGTTCTAGTCTGACTGTTTTACCCTTATTTATTTTGGTTTTAGTTTCCCTCTCTGTTTATATTTTTATTGTATTTATTCTTTTTTTTATGGTTTTAAAATGCAGTCTGTAAGCCGCCCCGAGTCGTCTGTTGACGGGAGGGGGTGGGATATAAATGTTAATATAAATAAATAAATTTCTGCGTGGTTTGCACATGTGCCACATGGTCCCCATAATGGGTGCGCATGGGTTGCCGTGCGTGCCATGTGTGCCATGCATGCTTGCCCGCGGGGCTCGGCATTGGCCCCCAGGTGCCCAGGTTACAGGAAAGCAGATTTTGTTTAAAAACCAGGGAAAACTTCCTAACTGTGCCCGGTAATAGGGATGTGCGAACAGAATGCGGTTTGGATGTTCGGACGTTCAGTTCGAAACCCGAGTTCGGGTTCAGTTGTTCGGTTCGGCAGAGTTCGGTTCGGCCGAACTTGGCCGAACAGTCAAAAATAGCGCTATCGAGACCGAGACTGAATTCAAAGATTTTTTTTCGGTATCTGTATCATTTGGCCCCGAGACCACCCCTGGTCTCCACCCCTGGTTCCAGGAAGTCTGCTCCTCAGCTGCCTCCCCGTTCCAGTCACGTTTTTCCTGCCCAAAGCCACATTTTTCCCGCCCCTGAACTCATCTGAACTCACCCAAATATGACCAAACTGTTCGGCCGTTTTTGAGTTCGGTCTGAACTCTGAACATCCGAACCGCGTTCACACATCCCTACCCGGTAACGGAACAAGTTGCCTAGGGAGGTTGTAGGCTCTCCACTACTGAAGGTTTTGAAAGAGAGGCTGAACAGCCATTTGTCTGGGATGTTGTGGCTAAAGTCATTCTGCATCCAAGAAAGAGTTTGGATCACACGACCCTCCAGTTCCCTTCTAATTCTATATTTATTCATAAAATAAGTGGGTGCCAGACCCAATTCTTTCGGAACCCGTTGTTTGCCTGCTTTAAACTTACTATGAGCCTTCCAAGTGGGGCAAAAAGGCAATCAGAAAACTGAAATATAAAATTCATAATGCACATCCCATTCCATCCTAACTTGTATTACGAGACTGATCGAAAATGCAAAAGGGATCAAATTCTGTACAGTCCAATATTTCCAGAGTAGGAAAAAAAACACAGTGGAAATTAATAAATATGCTGAATTTGCATTATTCAAAATGAAGATGACAAAGTGGCTACTAACCGTTATTTGTTTCCATTACATTTGATATCTGTTTTGTTTATTTCAGTTCAATTATTCAGTTGTTTCAGTATTTTGGTTATGTCATTTCAGCAATTACTGAAGCAAATTAACTAAAAAAGTGGAGTAAGCGAGAGATTAAATGGGTATGCAGAAAAACAAGCATACCCATCAAATTTGCGGTTTGTGATTTGACTCAAAAAGTTTGGGTGCTTTTTGGTACTCGAAATGGTGTCTGATTGGGTACTGGAAGTACCAAAATACCGGCATGTCAAAATACCATTTTCATCCTGATTTTTTTTACTTCTAGTCCCAGATTTCAGGAAAAAATTTTTGGGGGGTGTTTATGGGTGGAACATACCCATAAAATTTGCCGTTCAGGGTTCAACTCAAAAAGTTTGGGTACTTTTTGGTACTCAAAACACTGTCTGATTGGGTACTGGAAATATCAAAATATCGGCATATCAAAATACTGTTTTCATTCTGATTTTTTCACCTCCAGTCCCAGAATTCAGGAATTTGGGGTGGTGGTGTATGGGGGGGAGGCTGTCAAGGAATTTTTGGGTACCTGAAAATCAGAAAGTCAAAATTTAGATTTTTTGGGGGGAACCCAAATGGTATTCAGGTGCTGATTCTGAACTGGTACCTGAATACCATTCGGATATGCGAAACAGTACCTGAAAATGTGGCTATTACCCACAGGTACAAAATCTGGTACCCGTTTTATCTCTAGAAGTAACCAAACCAGAGTATCCACATAAGCACATATGCTAATACTAGTTTTGGATGTGGATATTCTTTGGGTATTTGAAGGGCTAATAATAATCCTTTTTAAAAAATCTACTATTCACTTCAGGTCTATTTTTTTCCATATACAGTTCCTTTTTTACTTTTCAACATGGGAAGCCTGAAAGTCAAGACAAGCCAGTCATAGCATCATGGAGCTGGAAGAAAGCCCAAGGCTCACTGGGTGAGCCCCTTTCTTAGTACAGGCTTTGTCATACCTAGATCATTCCAAACATAGGGTGAAAACAGAAGCATCCTGGACCCACTACGCCCCGCCTGGGCTGGGGACTCATTGTCAAGTGAGTTTCCGGCATGCCGCATGTGGGACTGTGGGGTAGGTGGCTGGCCTGGATGTGGTCCCCTGAAAGATCCCAGACCCACAGTCCAGGCCAAGGACCACCCAGGTGGGCCAACACATGTAATAGCAAGCCTGGGCGTCTGTTCCCACCGCCATTCCCTGCTGCAGATTGGGGCCTGCTATGGCTGGCAGCAATGGCTGCCTATGATTTGCCGCCATGGCTGCCTGTCACGACGGGGGGGCGGGGCACTCGGAGCGCATCGATGGCAGGGCCACCTGACCCAGCCAAGTGCAGCCCCTTCTCCCCAGACTGTGTAGCCGATGCACCGGCTGCCTGTCTGTTTTCACCCATATGCTCATCCAGCCTCTTCTTAAAAACCTGTAATGAAGGAGAATCCCCAGCTTCTCTAGGGAGCCCATTCCACTGCCCAACTGCCCTTACAGTCAGGAATTTCCCCCCTGAAGTTCAATGTGATGCTGCTTTTTGACATTACATGGGTGGGTGGGAACTTGTGCGATTGTGACTGCGGCTCTGTCACTGCAGGGATAAGGGCCTATGAGAATGCACTCATCCCCTTTTATCACACGGAAACATGCGTCCTTGTAAAGGCTACATTGGGGGACACAGTAATGCCCGAGTGCTCTAGCATGATAAAGGGGGATGAGTGCATTCTCACAAGGGCTCATCCCTGTAGTTTACAGAGCCGCAATTGTGACTGTGCAAGTCCCCTCCTCCCATGTAATGGCAGAAAGCAGCAGATTTATTGTTCTCCATATTCTTTATGGCAGTCTTTCAAATATTTGTAGGCTGTTACGATATTCTCCATAGTCTTTGTTGCTCTGAGCTAAACATTTTCAGTCCTTTCAACCTCTCCTCATATGATCTTTAAACCCTTTAGTATCTTGGTTGCTCTTCTCTGTACCCTCTCTGACTTTCCTAACTCCTTCTTCAAATGGGGCATCAAAAACTAAGCACAGTACTAGCTGGGGTCTAACAAGAACTGAGTAGTATGGCACAATGACTTCCTGTGTCTTGCATACAGCAATTCTGTTGATGCAGCCTAAAAGAGCATCAGCCTTTTTTACAATGGCACCTTACTCACTGCTGACTCATGTTTGTTCAGTGATCTACTACGACTCTGAGATCTACCCCTGCCATGCTACTGCTGATCAAATGATCTCATACGTCCATTCGGGAGGATTTTTTTGACGAATCAAGGCAAAGCCAGAAAACAATGAAGATAGGACATCAGATAAAGGATGGGGTCTGTGGAACCAATCAAAACCTTCTGCCACAAAGTTCTTATGAAGTTCCTGTTGGGAATTCAAGCTAACATTTGGTTTCCTAGCCGATGTCCATGGGTTCTCTGCAACAATTTGTTTAGCATGCCTTGCTGCTAGCATTTTAATTATCTAGTGAAACTCAATTAAATGTTTGCGAGTCATAAATAATCCATAGCCATCATCACAACACATGACGACTGCTGACAAGTAAACAGCTTCATTACAATTCCACTGGGTGTGTAAAACACGAGCAGATTGGCATCAGCAACCCTTGGAAGAGTCACGAACTTTGTAAGATGCCACCACGCGCCAGACAATAAGAAATGTTTTCTTTTTACTACGAAAAGGGGGAGGAAACAAAAGCCCAGAGCACGGAGTGGATGCACAGAGCCCATGACTTTGCAATGATAATTTAAGGTGACGTATCTTCATATTTAATTCATAACAATGGGATGAGTTTCCTCGCAAATGAACAAAGTGGAATTAGTTTCCTTGCAAACCAGCAAACTGCCATTAATGGTGAAAAAAACAAAATAAAAGAATAACTGAAAAGTGAAAGAAACAGCACTCAGCCTGTCAAAGAAAACCCCATCAAGGAGTCGATTACTGCTGCAAGACCCTATCTGTCAGCTGGGGTCAGGTAGAAAATACAATAGTCCCATGCAGTAAGCACCTTGAGTCAGGAAGCCTCACAGTTACTAAAGGCTGGGATCTGCACTGGCAGCAAGAGAGAGAGACTCAATAAAACTAATCGACACCCTTTATCCCAGGATGACCTTGCCAGAATGACCCATTACCTGGGAATCACAAGGTTTGATTTTTGGAATTCCCTCTTCCATGGACTTCTCCATTGATTGCAGCTTGTACAGAATGCAGCAGAGTGGCTGCTTACTGGTCTGAGCCACTGTGGTTGCAATACGCCCACCCTGTGTTTTCTGCAATGGCTGTGTTGTAGAGCAACAGATTGAATTCAAGATTGCTCTGCTGGTCTTCAAGGCCCTGAATGGTATCGGTCCTGGCTCTATACAAGACCTGCTCCTAACTCTGATGGTGTCAAGCCCCAGGTCTTTGAACCCTAGCCCCAGGGGTTTGTAGTGCTGCTTCAACTGCTGGTCCCACCATTCAGACCGGACTTCAGCCCAGTTCCCCCACCCCATGTCTCCTGTGTTCTCCCAATATTTGCCACGCCACGCCCATTCCTAACTGTGTCCCATTGCGCCAGTCCTGCCTCCCAACCTCTTAACTGGCTACAAGTCGATACGTAAGGCCTTCTGGTAGCCACAGGAAGTTGGGTGGAGCAACCGCTCTTCTTCCTATTTTGTGTTTGTCCTTGGTGCTACCTGTGTTCTAGTTCTGGTTCCAATCCCTTGTGCCCTCCTCTTCTCTTGCCCCCCCCTCTCTTCCCTAGTCCCCCTAGCCTATGGTGCTTGTGTCTGCTTCCTGTCTTTACCCCAGTTCCATCTCCTAGCCTTGAGGCCTTGTACCCCTCTAGCTTCCAGGCTCCCTGTTCCTCCTTGTGTCCAGGCCTTGTACCCCAATTCCCCCTTGCTTCCAGGCTCTTGTACTCCTTCCGTTTCCAGGCTCCTTGTTCCCCTTTGCTTCTAGTGCCTTCTTCTCTCCTTGTCTTAGGTTCCTTGAGTCCTTTTTCGTGTTCTTTCCTTGGCCTCAATGATGAATTGTATGTTCTCTGAGGTTGGCGAGGCCAGTTCTCTATGGCTCTTTTTACATGTGCCACCATGGCACAGGGCGTTCAGTGTGCACTGCGGCCAGTGTGCGCTGGGTGGGCGGGAGGTTCCAATGGGTGCACACCGACCTCCCACCACCACCACCCATGGGCCCTTTTTACATAGACACTCTAACACCCATAAAATGGGTGTTATGTTTTATTATACATGTTGCAGGGCATCACTGCAGCCAATCACCATGGGCCCTGTGCCACACATGATGCCACCACCCAGTTCCTCTGGGTGGAGATGGGTGTTGGCCGGTGGGTGGAGAGCATTTCCCTTGGTGGAGATGGGTGGGGGGCGTCTGTGTAAACGCCACTTTCGGTGGGTGTTGGTGAGTGTTTGCTCCCGGCCAACACCCATCTCCACCCAGACCCACCCACGGAGCAATGGACGCCACTGCGACCAGCTTAATGCTCCCTCGGACCAGAGGATGGCTGACTGGTCTCCCTTTACCTTGTCACTACCCCTCTCTAGGTCCCAGGTTTGTCCTTTCCCCGCTCGAGAACTTCCCTCTGCCCTGACTCTCACCCCTGTGACAGATTGGCTATATGTGCTCAGATACAACCTGCTGTTTGGGGATCGCGCCATCACACCTCAAGATGGCAGATGATTGGGCCTCTGCTGTGGTGGGCCCCTTGTTGCGGAAGTCACTCCCCCTAGAGGTTCATCTCAGTTCCTCCCTAGTCTTCACCTTTGAAAAGCACCTGATGACCTACTTATTCTCCATGTGCTTTTAGGATCCCCTGCTGGCTTCCCCTCTATCTTTTTTGTCCTCTCTCTTTACCGTCCCCATCTTAAAAAGTTTGAATTGGGTTTTATGTTACTACTGCATGTTATGATTGTGATCATTTTATGATTATGAGGTGCTCTGTGTGCCATGTGACAAGGAGCTGCTATAACAATAAAGATGATGATGATGATTTCGCTGAGTATCCCCCTGCTTTAGTCAGTGATTGGCTCTTGCCTGACCCCACACCTTCTGAGTATCATTATGTCATGATGCTTGGCAAATGGGTGTGGTCATGTCACATAGTCCCTCGCCACATCCATTTCTGACATGACTGTGCCCCTTTTCCAAGCATCATGACAGCAAAATGCTGGAAAAGGGGTTTGGTCATGCCAGAAAAGGATGGAGTAAAATCCCTCCCCCAAATGTAATTGTACTTATGTCTTTGGCACTGAAGTATATTCTTAACTAGACCTATGTGCTCACAGTCTGATTGATTTAAGAATGTGTTTTCCTAACTGCTCTCCTAAGTCATTATCAGAGTGCTGCTGAAGCCCCACTAACTTCCAAAGGTTTAACTCATGGTGTGTCTGCTGATCAAGCAACAAAGGCCCCCGTTTCTAAATAGTCTGGAGAATATAGTTAATACGCTGGCAGGTATTTTCTACATTGCATGTTTTTACGGATTGTTTCAGGCTGGAGTGGAGACCCTCCCCTCCCTGGGCCAGATTGACATCAACCCAATGCTCTGAGGCAGGCCAGACAAATCATAAAAAGGGATCATGTGGCTTTCGCTAGCTGAATAATTGAGTTTCTAGACCTCAAGGCTGCTGTCTTTTAAATGCTCAGTAAACAAAGGAGAAAAATATTTTTAAAAAGGAAAAGGATGTCATGATTTTCATGCAGCACTCACACTTTTTGAACATTTGGACCAGCAGTGCAAGGAACTGGGAAAGAAAGCCCATCCATGAGCTTATATATTCCAATAGTGTTTTTCCTGTTTGACACCAAATCTCTACTCTCCCATTCATGCCCATGACAACAGAGACCTCTGGCAACTAGTCAGACTTTTTAGTTTAAAAGCTCTAATGTTGCATGAACCTTACTTAACCTTGTTTGTGCAGAGGTCACTGATGCAACATCATAAAACAAAGCATGGCAGGAGACATGAAGTCTGGACATTTTGAAGATGCTTTATTAAAATTCCCTGGATATGATTAACTGTCTTTGCTAAATATTTATTGGTTCATCTGCCAGGAACTAAACACTCCAATGCCCCTGTTAAAACAGTTTATCTAATTTGACTACCCTTCCAGAAAGTGCCCCTCTATCGTTCAGCTGAACTTCTGTTCCGTAGGTTATTATCACGGGAAAACTGCACTGGGTGTCAACAAACAGGATGGTGGCTCGCTTAGGCTTGCTGAGGCCCGCAGAACACCAGCACATTTGTTGACTGGGCCTCCAGGTGTTTTCCAGTATTGCTCCCAGGCGTGACCACAGTGAGCTTGGGCTGTGATTCCGGAGACCTCCGAGAACATAGCCCAGGCTGCGGTCTGCCCAACCAGGTCAGAGCAGGCTACAGTAGTCAACTCACATGTAGTGTAGCCTCCCATTGCCCGGTCTGGATCTGCACCGTAGCTGGCCACGATGGCAGCCATCACAGGCTGTCATGACTGCCAGTCAAGGTGGGAGGCGGGGGACTGGGCTCAGCGTGGGGGCAAAGCCGGGTGGCCGCATGGTCATGTAGCTCCCCACCCGCCCTGGTGGCCCGGCTGTGGGAACATTTGTTCCACAGCCGGAACTGGTCAGGACTGTGTTGGCGGGGTGTTCCTGAGCTGGGTTGGGCTGCCTCCCTCCTGGTGTCATGTGTGGAAACACCCACTGAATCTCAGCAGAGATCAGTGAGAGCTGAAAAGGATGCCTATTTTGGTACCTGCGGGTAATACGAACATTTTGGGTACCATTTTGAGTATCTGAATTGGTACCCAAACACCGTTTGAGTACTCGAAAAACTGAAATTTTGGTTACTGGTTTTTCAATTACCTGAAATTACTTTAAAAATCCAAAACAATACCCCCCATATTCCTGAAATCCAGGACAAAGTCGGAACAAAATTGGTATTTCAGTAAACCGGTTGTTGGTATTTCAGGTACCTGATTGAAAACTGGTTCAGGTACCAAAAAGTACCTGAAATATTCAATTCGGGTACCAAAAATTCAATGGATATACCCTTTTTCTGTGGATACTCATTTCAGCTCTTATCCACGGACCTCCTAGAATGAGTCTTTTTCTATCCAATTAAAAAAACGCAACAATTTTGGATCGGTGCTAAATTAGGATAATGGTCTCCCAGATATATTTATGTTTTACACACACACAAAGATTACTTGGCTTTTAAGCTTCTCAAATTAATGTCAAACAGGTTTTTAGCATCTAATCCAGAAAGAGAAAGCAGATCCAAGCTGAACACTTATAGAATTAGAAAACTCAGAGCAACACTCAAGCTGAACACTTATAGAATTAGAAAACTGAGCATCACGCATTGATTTCATGTCATTTTCATGACAGACCACAAGCTGGGATTTATGTTTGGTTATATATTCCTGGCCTTTTGACTACAGTCAAAAACAAGTTGTGCCCTTTCCTCTGAGAACCTCCCCTCTTCTCACTCCATCTTTCAAATGATGCACACGTCAACTGGGAGAGATTGTGTCTGACGGTTGGGACTGAAATCCGTGCCCTCTTTTCGCAAGATTGGTTGATGACCTTAAAAAGGCTGTAAAACAATCATGCACGGGCAAAGGTCAGTGAAGGTTACAAACTCACTCGCTCTCCCAGCACTGACATTATGGCATGATTGCTTTTTGGTAAGATCTCCAGACACCCTCAAATAAGTGCAGCTTTTAAAGTCAAAGATCAAACTTGATTTGGAGGTTTTGGTAAAATTAATTTTAAAAAAGCATGGCGTTACCAAGAGTAAAAATCGGTACCAGACGTTATTCAGAACTATAAGCCTCATTGTCGCAAGACAGAGATGGGTCAAATTTGGCCCATGGCTGTTTTTTATTTGACTCTTGTAATGGGTGGGTCCCTAAGTATGTATGGGGTCGGGGTAAATCCAGGCAAGGTGCAGCCCTCAGGAGCAGGTTTCAGATGGGCCAATGTTTATCCTTTTAAAAGGGATCTAAGACCCAGGCAGCCAGGGGCGTAATGTGCTGGCAATGAGCAACAAACAGGCCTTTGGGAGGGAGGGGGGTGGGTGATTTTTAATCCCCCACCTGTATATTTATTTTTATACCACCAGCTTTATTGATATGTTTTATGATTGTATTTTAAATGTTTTTAAATGTTTTTTATTGTTGTAAACCGCCCCGAGCTGCTGTGCAGGATGGGGCGGTATAGAAATCTAATAAATGAATGAATGAATGAAATGAAACAACTATCCCAGGTGTGAGCTATTGGGCCAAAGTGGGTCAAAATGACCAGGATGGTTGGGATAAAAGGGTGGAGATCTCAGTCAGAAGTGAAACCACCAGGGAGGAGGCTGTTAGAAGGTGACAGCTCTGCATGATGCCTGACAGAAAGACACAAACCTCCCAACGTTTCCAGCAGCCAAACAAGGAGGAACACTGTCTCCCAACAAATAAACTCCACCCCTCAGTGAATAAGCTCCACCTACTCCTACACACACACACACCTCCCAGCATTCCAAGAGCATAAAAAGGGGCAGAATCTCTCCTGCTTCTCATTCTACTTAGCAGAGTGCCCAAAGCACAGGAGGGTCTAGACTGCGGCTGTGGCAGGCTGAACAAGCCCAAGAGGAGAGACCAGAGGCTGGAAGTCCAGTGAAGAGGTTCGCCCAAGAAGGTGAAAGACCATGTGCTAGACATTTGTGTTTCACTTTAAATCAGGAGCGCTGCTTGTGGGGAAACTTAGTGTGTTGTGTGGTGATGGAGGCAAAAACGTGGTGCTAAGTAGGGATGGGTGAACAGAATGCGGTTCTGATGTTCGGCCATTTGGTCGTTCGGTTTGAAACCTAAGTTCGGGTTTGATGGTTCGGTTCAGTCGAGTTCGGTTTGGCCGAACTTGGCTGAACATTCAAAAATAGCGCTAGCGATACCGAAAACAAAACCGAAACTGAATTTTTGGCCCTGAAAAGGTGTTTTTCCCACCCCCGAACTCATCCGAACACGCCTGAACTGTTCGGTCGTTCGAGAGTTCGGTTTGGACGTTCGGTTCAGACATCTGAACAGACTGAGTTCGGTCCGAACTCCGAACATCTGAACCGCGTTCGCCCATCCCTAGTGCTAAGCCCATGTGCTGCAGCCCCTTTCCAATACCTGAATCTGACCCATGGATCCAGTCCTCAAGCATTCAAAGTGTGACCCCGGGAGAGGGAAGTAAAGATGAAGACTATGCACTAGGGATGGGACTATCGGTATCAGATTAATCCGATAATGCCGATAATTGGCGATATCGGATTAATCCGATAATACCGATAATATTGGTATCATTATATCGGTTTTTTAACATTGCCAATTTTTTTGATCTTTAACATTGCGACCGTTTTAACAATGGCTGCAATGTTAAAGATCAAAAAGATCGGCAATGTTAAAAAACTGATATACCGATACCGATAAATCCAATATCGGATTAATCCGATACCGATAAAACCGGTAACCGATAATTTGCCAATAGTCACATCCTTACTATGCACTCAAGGACGGGATGAATCCATTGCATCGAGCCATGATCTGGAGCCTCCCCACCCTCCCTACCCCTCCTATTTGGTCCTCAGAGCTTGTACTCATTTTCAAAGTGGCCCCTGAGAGGGAAAGGTCCCCCACCCCCACTCTACGACAGACTGAGTAGTTTATGGTACTAGACCCAAAATGATTATTTGAGGGAACTGATCCCAGAGGTCCCATACAAACCTCATTCTTGTCCCACCACTTCCACCTTTTCTAAATGCAACGTAGATTTAGCGAGAGATGCAATTAGAAAGGAGAGTGTGGGGGTGGATAAATACTGGACTTACCCTTAGGGGAAAATAGCTTCTGCAAAATATTAAATCCCAAAATAACTCTCTGTGATTAGACAAGAGGCAGGATTGCCACGCTGAGTACACAGCAGCAGCACAATAGAAACCAAGACAAACATTTGGACACAGCTTGGAAAAGCACCAGCATTCCACAGGTTAATCAATGTGCTGGTGACTCTCTATCTGAACCACCTCTGGGAGCTGCCTTTAAGCTGGTGGCGTCCAACGGGCAATCTTGGGTGTTTTTAAATGAGCAAGGAGATGGGTGTGTGTGTGTGTGTATCCGTGGCCGCTGAGTGGCACTGCCACGGAGCACCCACTCGTGTAATTCAAACAGGCAGATCCCAGTGTGGCTACCATGGCCACGGAGGCAAGTCGCCATGCACTCCCTCTGCCACGGACCATGGAGAAGGAAGAGGCACACCAAGTTGACCTTTGCAATTGACATGTCCTTGGTGTGAATGCTGAGGGACCCAGGTTCCCCAGCGCGCCCAGTCAGTTTGTGTAACTTGCAAAGGATCTGTCCCTCACCCACAGTGTCTGTGAGCAGCAGACTGGTCTGCTGGTGTGACTGGATACCTCTGTTCATAGAAGCAGGGGCTCCATGGCCACCTGTTGCCACGGAACTATTTGGTCTTACCATGCACGGCGCACTCCGGATTTTTGGGCAGTGCTCTGTGCTTGGCCACGAGTAGCTACACGGCTCATAAGAGTGTGCATGCCCCCACTCTACCTTCAGACAGGCAGTGGGCTTTGTGTCTCCTGGGTGGCCGTGCGGGTTAGCATCTCATCTAAAAACATGCCTTGTTGCTGGGCCGCCCATAGAAGTGCAGTCAAAACAACCAATTGTTCCCCACAGTTTATGCATCTTGTCTCTAACTCCAGAAGGCACCATCAAAGTTTGGGGTTGCTACAGGGTTGGCTTTAAGCAGGGCCAGTAGGAGTCATGGCTTTGGGCACCACAGGGAGACTGGTAGTCTCAAGTTCAACCCTCTCAAGTTCCCAGGAAAGGCTATTTCTGTGGGGCCCTCTCCCTGCCCATGACTCTCAGCCCCCAGAATGGCTGCTTCCTGCACTTTCCTGATTCCTGAATACCCCCCTCCCGCCACAGGTGTGTGCGTGAAAGAGAGAGCGAGAGTGCACTTGCATGTGTGAAAACTCACGCCACTCCTTATGACACTCCTCTGGCAATTGTTCAGGGGTGGATTTATGTAGGGCGGGCCCCACATTTTAGTTTTGTCCTGGGCCCCACAAATTCTGGGTTGTTGTTATAACTGCTGCTGAAATCACCATTGGTGATTGGGAGAGATGGGGATGGCCCTCAGGGTGGATGAGTCCACACGGGATCGGAACTGCTACTCTGTCACAGCAGAAATGGCTTCAGATGCCTGGTTCTTGTCACCAAGTGAGATGTTGTTCACAGCATTGGCTTCTTGTAAGGCGTTGGAGCTGCTGGTTCCTATTTCACACACAATCCTGACCTCCTTGAGGTGTCCCTGGCATCCCAGCCCTGCCTGAGACTCCCACTGAAGCAGTCACTGGGGCTGCCTTCAAACGTTAGAGCTCAAAGCCCCAACTACGTTAGCTTGGGCCAACAACAGACTCACAAAGACCTCTCCGTGGCCAAGCATCACCACTAGAAGGGCACAAAGCATTATGGCCTTCGTGTGGCCAAGCACCACCAGTAGAGGGGTCAGAGCACCATTACCTCTGTGTGGCCAAGCACCACCAGTAGAGGGGGACAAAGTGGCATAGCCTTCATGTGGTCAAGCGCCACCAGTAGACGGGGACAGAGCACCATGGCCTTCATGTGGCCAAGCACCACCACTAGAGGGGTCAGAGTGCCATTACCTCTGTGTGGCCAAGCACTACCAGTAGAGGGGGATACAGTGCCATGGCCTTCATATGGCCAAGCACCACCACTAGACCGGGGCAGAGCACCATGGCCTCTGTGTGGCCAAGTGCCACCACAAACTCAGGTGGCCAGATGTGCACATTTTAGAGGACACTTACGAGAAATAAAGGTTGCATGACTGCATTGGCACCAATGCAGCCCTACAGCCTGCATTTCTCATACGTGTCCTCTAAAATGTGTATATTTGGCCACCCTACTACTAGAGGAGGACAGCGTGCCACAGCTGCCGTGTGGCCAAGTGCCACCACTAGAGGGGTAATGAGCGCCACGAACTCCGTGTCTCCTATTTCCTCTCCATTTTTACATAGGGGTCAGTTATGTCTAATGCACTTCACCGAGAAGTATTTTATTAAAATATTAACCTCTCACTCAAAGGGTTTTAGCAAAAGATAAGTGAGCAGACGTCTGGTGCTACTACAACTGACACACAAATATTTTGAGAGCCAAAAGTATTAGCAGCAATGCTGAACTAGAAGCCTTGGACTGAGGATTAAGAAAACAGAGGAGACCCCTAACAAAGAACTCTTACCCAAGGAAAAGACTAAACTAACTTCCATCCCAATCCATAGACCCACTGTGGGTTCTCTTCTTAATACAGGTGGCTGGAGCCAGAGACTAGCTTAGTCGACTGCACCCTATACATTTTTTTCTTTTTTCTTTTTGACGACAGGTGCAGCCCTTAAAGGTAGAATTAATTTCCCTCTTTCCTTGGCAAGTGTTCCAGGCTCCCGCTAAGCTCCTGAGGGAAATTAAAGCGCGCACACTGAGTGTGTTTACATAATATCACCCCAGGATTTATCATAATAAATGTTCAGAGTACTTTTAATCTGTCCTCCGAGGGGCTGGAGGAAGGAGGCAGGAGTGGGGGGAGGGCTGGTTCACGGTTTCCAAACCCGGCTGCATCCGTGCTGCTACCCTGCCGACTGCAGAAACCCTGTGCAGGACAAAGGGTCACGGATGAGTAAGATCCGCTGCTCTGTGATCGCAAATTTGGAAGGGCTCCATGGGCAGCAAGATGTCACACCGGGAGCCAAACCCCTGGCTTTCAGCACCGCCTTGTTCTGTTCAGATGGCCCCCCAGGCTTACTGCTCTCCCCTATTGCTCATTGTCGTTAGTGAGTTACAGCACTAGCATTATGGAAAACAGGCCTACTCTAGTTCTGTAGTAACAACAGACGAGCCTTGCCTTTTTCCCATGTAGATGTAACCCGATACCCCCGGCAGAGTTGCCAGAAGCGGGGATTGAACTGGGGGATCTCTTGCTTCAGCTGCATGAGCCTCTACCCTCTAAGCTAAAAGAACTGGCATCGTAAGCCATAGAGTAGCAGGACCATGAAGCTGTGGGTGGTTTTTACCACCACCACACCACTAGAAGGGGTTACCGTGCTAAGCCACTGGGGCGATCTGCTCTCTCTGGTGGGAAAAGCACACCTCCAAGCTTCATTGGTTCACCCCGCTCACATCCTCGTACAGGCCACCACTTGTGTTCTGACACTGGGATGTCAGCAGCAGAGACTAAAATGACGACCTCTCATCCCATATGCATCAGCCTCTACCATTTAAGTTGAGATGAGAGAGGAACTTAAGGAAGAGCCATGTGTAACAAGTAACACACGTGGCTGAAAAAAACTGGGTCTGTTCAGCCTAGGAAAAGAATACTGGGGTGGGGGGTGGGGTAGGGGTGCTGAGAGCAGGTTTCAAATATCTAAAAGGATGCCACAAAAAAGATGGTGAGCATTTTCTCAGCACCACCAGAAAAAGGCAGAGCAAGAGGGAATGTGATTAAATTGCAACAATCGAGATTTCAGTTATCGTCCTAGCTGTGAGTGTGGTCGGGCCATGGAGTTAGCTGGCTAGGGATGTTATGGAATCTCCTTCCTTGGATGTTTTCGAAACCTGGCTGGATGAGCATCTGTCCATAATGCTGTAGTCAGGGGTCTCCTGCCATGGAGCAGGGGGCTGGACTAGCGAGAGGACCACTAAGATCCCCTCCAACCCTAAAATTCTATGATTCGATACGTTAAGGATCCACATGGCAATTTCTCCTGGCAGTGTTAGGAGGGGTGCTCCTAAATCCCCTACAGGTCCAATCACTGTAGGGCAAAAAGGTTGGCTTTAGGTGAGCTGTGTCCCACGGTTCTGAGGATCAGTGAAACTGACCCGATGGAAAGAAACATCATCCATTTCACCAAGGCCGCTTTTAGACGACACTCATTTTGCGCATGATTGGTGAAAAATGTGCATGTTTTAAAGCTCGTTTAAACACCTAAACCATTTTAAATGCACATTTGCCGTGATTGTGTAAAAGCCAAAATCGTTTTGAATGTGGCTTTGTCTGATTCCAAATTGGTTTTAAGCCCCTTTGATGATCGGGGGATGCCAAAACCGGTTTTAAAAAAATACGCATTATTTAAATCTGCATTCATGAAACCACATTAAAAGTGTCTTGTCTAAAAGCGCCCCAAGCCTCTATTCAGTGAGGGCACAGCAGACAAAAGCGGAAAGGGAGTGCCACAGAATCAGGCCCCCTGGCACTTACAGGATCAGAACTGGGTAATAAATCCAAGGAGGTAACGAGGGCTCAAGGTCGATGTCTAGGCCAAGAGGTCGATATCAAGAAGTCAGCCTGGAGGGATGAGGGCAAGGTCCAGGTCTGATAGGTAGGAGGGGACACGGTTGGTGGGGAAGTTGGGAAGGAGGCTGATTGACCAGCTGACCAGAGAAGGTTGAGAAGACAGACTGAGCTGGAGCTTCGTAGGAGTCATCAGGCTGTAACAGTTCTCACCACAAATGGCTCAGACAATGGAGGTGAGGCAGGAAGAGCCGGAAGGCCAATGGGCAGTGGTCCCCTGCTCACATGACAGCCAGAGACTGTAACTGGCTCATGCTAGCCTACACCCTATCAGATGTTCTTCCTTGGCCTGGGGTTGTAGTGGTGCAGGTGGTCAGATGCTGGTTCAGGGCTCTGGGTTGTAGGCCCCTGGAGTCTGATTAGGAATCCTACCCATAAGGAGGCATACACGCAGGCTGCTTCCTTTCCAACCAACTGTAGGTTTTTCCCTTTTTAAAAGGACCCAAAATTTGGAGAGACAAAGCACAAAAAATGACATTGAAACCAGAAATAGAAATCAGAAATGCCCCTCCCCCCATGCAAATCTCCAATTGCCACATCTCATAGCTTGACCCTGACACTCCCATAGGCCAAAAATGGGAGTGTCAGACTCAAACAATGCGAAGCAGCAACCTGTAATTATATATGGAGGTTAGCTCTATGTGATGATACAGGGCCCAACCGTGACCTAATTCCCAACACTATGGCTGCTCACAGTGTGAGGGAAGGGTCAAATATCTCCCCTCTGGTGTTACTCCACTGAAGCCAATGATGTTACACCAGGGAAGGTTTTGCTCCAAATCATCTGTCCTTCTCTGTTGGGATCAAGACAATAACATGTCACCAATGATTAAGAATGTCTCTTGTTCCGGCCAGACAGAAACAATGGAAACATTTATGTTTGGAAGAGGGTTGAGGGAAAATTCGCCACCTCCTGCGGTCTAGTTTTTGCTTCTTCTCCATCAGGCTAACACAACCATTAAGTCAAATCTTTCTTTTTAACACAATAACAATAAAATGTGAATGTCTATTAATAGCTAGCTATGCTGGCCACCAGACGAGCCAAACCACTCTCTTGTTACACTGTTTATTTGGCGGCCCCTTTGTCACAAGACTCCCCTAGGTTGGGTGAGCCAATTAAAGCAGAAGGGTTCAGGACTCGTTAAAGAAAGCAGGCGAGCTCAGAATCCGAGTTTAATGGGAATCATTTTCCCTTGCCATCGGAGCCCTTGTAAAACCAAGCACAGTGCTAATGGCACAACGGCAGGATGCAGGAATCGGCAGAGTTTTACAGAAGGGTAGGAGAGAAGATATCTTCTTCCTTTCCAAGACAAGGTGAAAGTCTGCTAAGTCGCTTAGTCACATACGAATGCTGTTTATTGCCGGATGCTCAAAACGTGACACGCTTTCAACCTGAGCAAGTGGTTTTCGGAACTGGCCAGGGACGCTCATTCAAAAACAGAAGAGAAAAGGACCAGAGTGGTAGGATAGAGGTTGTGCAATTCCAAGACCTTCGGTGGGGAAACCAACAGAGGGAGCATGCTCCATGCAGCAAAGGAAGGCATGGAGATTTGTTGACACTGGCTCTGTAGGAACTAATCACATATTTGTGCCATTCCACATTAGAGGCGGTAGCCTGCGCTTTCTTCTTAAAGACATATGCATCACTTGGAAACACTTTGTCGTTGAAAGATACAGTCCAGAAGTGCCAGATCTTCAAAAGAGCCTAGATTCATCAAATTCTTAGCCAATCCAAACATCAGGATTAGGTTTCTCCAAAAGAACTCAACTTTTATTTCAGCCCCAAAAGACTGATTAGATTTATTTATTTATTTTCAAATGCCCAGCAGGTCCCCTTGTGTCACTTAGAGCCAGGTTTTCCAGAGTGCGCTGTACCCTGGCTAAATGGAAAATGAGCTATTTTGAAAGAATGGACTCAGAGAGTGGGGAATGCAGGACTTCTTCCCCGGAGCAGGAAAAGTCCTGGTCTACACAAAACGTTAACCCCTAGGTAAATTGCATAAGAACATAAGAAGTGCCACACTGGATCAGACCAATGATCCATTGAGCCCAGTATCAGTTCACCAACAGTGGGCATTTTTAGACACACGTTAAAGTTCCAGATGTTTCAATCTTCTGGGTTTACAAGTCCACAAGTAAGTTCTGGATGCATTTTTCACACACACACACCCACACCCCCACCCACCCACACTGCCCTGAGGCAGTTCCTGGATGCGTTCTTCACACAAACACTGCCTTGAGGCAGCCTAAAGTAGCTGCAGCTGTAGACATGACAGGCTGCCATGGAAACCAAATGACCACCGCTGCCTGGAGCAAAGCCGTTTACCAGGAGAACCTTTTACACACAAAAGTTCTGGGAGAAGTTCTATGCAGAAGTTCAAAGAGCCAGACGTTTAAGATCTGGATGAGTGATTTAGACACACAGAAAGTTCTGGATGTTACAGCAAACATCCAGGAGAAATGTGCATCTAAAAACACCCAGTGTCAACTTTTGTTTCTTCTTGGGAAGTGCACAACAGGTCATAACGGAGTGATTCATTTCCCGCTACTGACTGCCAACAGTCAAAAGTCTCATCCCCTGGTATCCCTAGATTAACTCTCAGACAGCCACATTAACATTATGCGGTAGGGTGTGGGGAAGCATGTCATTATTTACAATACAACCTCAGTGTGTGGTTATTTACCACATGGGGTTAGTTTACACTGGATCAGGAATCGTGCAGATGCTGGGTTTGTGGTAAGACCACCAGCCACATGTATCCCAGAATCCTTTGCATCCACGCTCCAGGCTGCTCTGGTCACCAGTGTTCTTTTCATGGCCTTCTGCTAGATGCGACTTCCTAAATCAGGTATCCAAAGGCATAAGTATAATAGAAACAGGGGGTGCAACTGGGCCGGGACCACGAGTCCGGGGGTGGGGCACACTTCCTGATGCAGCTGTGTGTCACTGCGAGGCGAAATGGGGGCAGGGGGCATTCCATCCTCTGCACCAGGGCCCATTCCGACCTAGGCAAGACCCTCCAGGTGTCAGGACACATGCCTTCCACAGGGGCAGGGAACCTCAGGCCCAGGGGTCAAATGTGGTCCACGGCTAATTTTCATCAGGCCTCATTCCAGTTCCTCAATCTGGCCTCTGGATCCAGTTCCTACCCTCCAATCACTGAAAGACTGAGCTTGGGGTAAGAGAGCAGAGATGAGGGCATGCATCCAAGGATATGGGACAGAGACCTGGCATGGATCCATGAACTTACTGGACCCTCCTCTTCCTGAGCGCACCCATTAAGCAGCCTCAACTTCTATGTGGCCCTCAGAGCTTTTACTCATTTTCCCTTGAGAGGGAAAAGGGTCCTCACTGCTACATGAGGCAGTGATGTAAATTTGTGGCAGTTTTGTAATACTTTTTGTAGTTTTATAATGAGCCAGTGTGGTGTAATGGCCAAGTGTGCAGTACTTGGCTTGGGAGACAGAGAGGACCCCAGTTCAAGTCTTGCCTTAGCCAGAAACTCACTGGGTGGCCTTTGGGCCAGTCACAATATTCTTTCAGCCTAACCTACCTCACAGGGTTGTTGTGGGGATTAAAAATTGTGTTAATTTGTTATATATGAAGCGCTCTGAGTGCCATGGCAGGGGGGCGCTATATAAAGATTATTATTATTACTTTACGTGGGGCGGAAGGGAGGGTTAAAACAATTCTGTGACGGTTGTGAGTTTGGTCTATTTTCCCCAAGGTAAATAACCACAAAATGCACACTTTGTCCTGAGAGAGAGATTCCACATTGCCACATTTAATGGGCTGGTCTGCCAATACAGCACAGCCATCAAAGGTACCTGCTTTCCAGTCTGGCGACCTTTCCAAGTATTCCTTTAATCCTTTATTTACCAGTAAATCTGCCACTCTTTTCAGTAGGCTTTTACTGGTGTTTGGTTTCAACTGAAACCCGAAAGGTTTACCATCCGCTGCGTAGCCCGTAATGAGAAACTCAATCTATTAATGGGCAGACCTCCCCACAGGCCCCCGGGTCTTGGCAACATGAGTCAGATCCTGAACTTTCACCTCCACTTTGGCAGCATCCCAGATGAACTTGACATCCCTGAGCTGGATTACATTATCAGCCCATTATTAACATACATCATAGCCAGATCTCTTTTACGTGCGCCCAGCAAACAGGAAGCTACACAGGGGAGCTGGCCCCCTCTGCCCCCCCTGATTTCTGTCAGACGTTGGAGCTCATAAAAATGACTAATTGAAACCAGGTATAGCATGGGGCACCATGCAGATTCCTCAGGGCCTCTGTATCTCAGTTTCAACGTGGGGGAGACGGAGTAGAGAGAGTAGGAGGGATTGCTAATTGTTCTACACTCGATCCCAGAGCAACCAGAATCGAGTGCGGTGGTTTTTTGTATGTGCTTTATCGCCTGCCACAAGCCTTCAGGGAAGGGCGAGTTATAACTCCAAGTAAATGAATAAAATAAATATATATATGTATGCAGTGCTTACCATTTTAACACCACGAGGGACACACCTCCTGCCCAGCTAACTTCGGTCTTTCAGAGAACTAGCCTTTGCAAGACGAAACTTGGTAATAATGGGAAGAACTGAAAGCCAGGAATAGGGCTGGCTTGAAAAAGCCATTCCGATTTCACAGAAAGGTTCTGTGAAATTGGAACGGCTTACTAAAATTCCAGTCGGGATTCCAACTGAAATCATTTTTTTGGTCAGAATTCCAACCAGACACTTTCCCGCATGGTTGCTGCTGCACAGCACAAAGACGACCGTCATGCTGCGGCATGGTGGCCGCCATCTTGCTAAATGACGGGGCTGTTTTGCGCAGGGGTAGAACGATGGCTGCCATTTTGTGTGCATGCAAAAAGCCTTTTCTTTTTCCTCTGGTCTGATTTGAACTCAGACCAAACCGTAGTTCAGTCTGAGTTCCGATCAGACTGAACAAAACATCAAATTCTGATGGAATCAGAACCAGGCCAAAATTTTTGCTTCACCCCTAGCAGGGAACCCCACATTTTCTTTGGCTTTTTAGAAGATAATCATTTACATTTCAAAGTCCCAGAAAACTAAAACCTTAACCCTAGTATTATTTTCAAGAGGGTGATGTCATTTTATAGCCTGACTATTCTGACTGAATCTATGCCAGGAAGCTCAGAGCCCCAAATCTGTTCCCATTTAAACCACAGCAGAGCAGGTAAGAGTAAATCTATTGAACGTAAGCTTTCTTCTTGCTGTGTTCACTTACTGCGACATTGCAAAAGGCACCGCAAATGCAGTAGTGGCCAAATAACCTGCTGTTCCAAGGGAGGTTTCAGATCTTATATAAAGATTTTCGTGCACGTAAGTATATGGAGAATTATAGCAAGCATTCTTACAGAACTAAGCAATTCCAAATGCACCAATACATAAACCGTTGTTTCCTTCCCATTGGACAGATGTCAAAAGGGTTTTCTTTATGGCAATGGTCCCCAAACATTAGGGACCAACAAACAATGGCAACCTCAAAACTTCTCACAGAGCACCGTGCACCTTTTGGAGACAGCCAAAAACTTACCAACCCTTTAGGCTGGACATGAAGTCTATGGGTTTTTTCATGTCTGGACTCCAAAGAAGCCCTGATTTCAAATGGCAACAGGCAGGGCAAAGAGGCTAGAGGTGAAACTGGGAACCCACAAAAATGGGCACCTGTTGGGCGTCTCCAGGGGAGACAGAGAGAAGGAGGGGCTGACTCTCTGCATCCTGGGCACCCCTCTTCTAGCTGATCTAGGTGTGCGGCTTGCAGTAATCCAGCAGAGCAGAGCAGCGCGGGGGGGCCCTTGGAGCCGCTGCTGATTCCCTGGAGTGCAGCACTGCTCCGTGCTCCTGTTGCCATGTCAGCGGCCTTGGGCAGCGCAGCCGGGGTACCAGAAGTTGTTGACGGCGCTGGGGGACGAGGGTGTGCTGACGGGGCGCCACTGCCCCGGCGCTCAGAGCACCTGCGCAAGCATCTAGATGGTAACACCGCTATACGGCTGGTCCTGCCCCGGTGCTCAGAGTGCCTGTGCGGGCATTTAGCAAGCATATAAGGTCAGCCCTGCCTTGCCAGCACTGCCGGTAATCGGGGCTTGGTGCCTGAGAGACTGGCCCTTGTGATCGTTCACGTCTCATTGAATTAGAATCTTAGAACCTGTCTCCTTCTGATATCACTTACTGGGTGACTGTGGTGGTGTGGCGTGAGTGTGGGCTGTTTGTCAGAGTCTGTGCCTTCTTTGTCTCCTCTTTCCTGGCTCCTCAGCCCTGCGTGTTAGCCCTCATCCCATCCTTTGCCCCTTACCCTGGGTCCCTTCCTTCCCCCTCTTCCCGCACCTGGATCACCCCCGCCCATCCCATTAGAGAGAGAGAGTGTGTGTGTGTGTGTGTGTGTGTGTGTGAGACACTGCACCTGTTACCGCTTCCCTGTGATGATCTATGGCTGGGTCTATGCCCATTGGCCACCATACGATCCTGAGGGACTTGATCAGGTGCAGTCCACGTCTAGCGGATCTGGAGTGGGTGAGTTCCCTCCCTTCCTTTGTACCCTCCCTCCTTTACAGTACCCTTACAGCACCACATCAAATCTGGGGTGCCCAACTTGACCTGCCTGCATTCGGGCCCCCGACAGGCTACTCAACACTCCCCAGGCTGACTCACATGGATGCTGCTGATTGTCCCGGTTGCCGCTCAGCTGAGCCAGATATTTCCCACCAAGATTTTCTGAATGTGTGTGTGGGGGGGTGGGGGGTGGGAGGGTGGTCTGGCACACCAATCCCTGGCTTTTAGCAGGGCAGCACGCTACAGTCTCCATAGTGCCAGAAGCCAGGGCTTGGCGCACCGGGAGAAGCCTCTTCACGTCCCTCCCCCTGCTTAGAAAAGCTGAGCAGGGAAAAACCCCGCTTAGCTGAGCAGTGACCAGGAGAAGCAGCCAGGGGGGTGAATCAGTCCAGGTAGCACAAGAGTGCAGAGAGAAGCCGGGATCAGTTTCCCAGGGCATCCCAGAAAGACCCAATTTTTTCAGGCATCTGGGCACCTGTGGGGGGGGGGGGGACTGGATAACCCATCAGGTGCCCACTGGGGTGCCTGAAAAATTTGCGTATTATCTGTGGGTAGTCCAAGGTGTGTTCTCTGAGGCCAGGCTGCCTGCTGGCACTGCGGCCATCTTGTGGGTGGTGTGGGAGGTGATAATCATAATCAGCATGCAGTGGCCCAAATAGCCATGATCCTAGTAGAGACTGCTCGCTGTCGCCATGGCTGTTTCTGTAGATCACTTGCCCGGGACCACCAGCGGTTCATGGACCACAGTTTGGGAACCAATGATTTAGAACATCAAGAGAGAGAGTCTAATTTTAATAGTATTGTAAGAGTACATCCCCCAATGGTAAACATGAATCCTTGAAGACAAAGACTATTGTCAACCAACACTTGTAGAATCAGAGCACAAACTTCCACGCACTGAAGTCAACGGTAATACTGAATTGAAAACAGTCATTCCAGAATCGACAGGGAATCTCATCATGTCAAGAACATTGCCGAGTGCTTGGTAGGATTTTCAAGTCTTGGACAGGTTTTGTTATTCTGTTGCTTTTGGAATGGCAGGTGGTGAGTTTTCACAACTTCTGTCATTTTGGGGTTCCATTTGTGACTTTTTTGGTTCCTTGTGTCACTTTTCAGTACCTGTCAAATCCTGGGATGATCACTTTCCCCCAGCCAGTCCCATGCCCTTTTGCCTCCAAGTGCTTTTCTCCCAAACAGAGGCTGGAGGGGTAGGAGGAGAAGGAGGTTGCAACTGCCATGTCTGGTCTATGTATACTGTGCCTGCATCCTTCTCTTGCCAACCGGCTGAATGTGCCAGCACTTACCAAAAGTACCAGACATTACCAAAAGTACATGCTGAAAGTTATTTCTGGACAGGAAGAAATGAATGTGTTGAAACCCGGTAAGCTTCCATATCACGGGCAGGTGGGGGGAGGTGAATTGACTGTTTCTGACAAAAACAGCAATCGCCGGAAATCATTGTTTTAATTCTAGTCAACAACAAAACTCTCATTGACTCTAGGCCTCAGAGGATACAATCTTTACCATTAAAGCTAAGCAAATCAGTTTGTGGCCTTTCTTTCTAAGCTGAGTTAACTATTATTCATTTCCGTAGCACTTTCAGGCCGCTTTTAGACGAGCAAGTCGCCGTCGCGCGATATTTCAAAATCCCGCGACGCGGGACTACATGAGATGGCTGGCAGGGATCACGCGCATGAAAGGCAGTCACGCGTTATTTTCCGACCGCAAATTAAATACCTCACAATCGAGGTATTTAATTCGCTGTCAGCAAATAATGCGCGGCCGCCTTTCATGCGTGTGATCACCGACGGCCGTCTCGCGTAATCCCGCGTCACGAGATTTTGAAATATCACACGAGCGGGTCACGCAACGGTGACCCGCTTGTCTAAAAGCGGCTTCAGTGTTCAAAGTTGCTTACGATGAAATCCTTATCAACTTCATCCTGTGAGATAGGTTGCTATTATTTCCGTTTTAAAGATGAGGGACTGAGGTAGAAAGGTAGCAATATTTTAAGATCACCTAGTGAGCTCATGGCTAGGACTGCTTTTAGACGTGCGTGACGAACGCATAGCATAAAATCACGCTGTGTGTAAATATCCCGCGTGTGGGATCTAGACGTGACATTTTGCATGTTATTAATTTATTATTATTATTATTATAGCACCAGCGATGTACCTGGCGCTTTACAAAAAATAAGATAGACACGTTAAAGCCGGTCACACGTTCTTTTAAACCCGAAAATTAAATACCTCAACATCAAGGCCTCTTGTGAGGCAGAACTATGTAAAGTTTATAAAGCACTAGGAACACTGATTATCCTATATCAATAGTAGCATATACAAAGCAGCTATTACTATTAGGCCTGCTCTTAGGATCTCTCCTAGCTTAGTCACTTAATAACTCATATAATTGTATTTTATTGTAATTTTTATGACTTGTTAGCCACCCCGAGCTGCTTTGGCAGGAGGGGCGGGGTATAAATTTAGTTAAATAAATAAATAACACCAGCAATGTGCTTGGCATTGAACAGTTGTAATTTGAGACATGATGCTATCCCGAGGGGCCTACAATCTAGGGCAGACAAGGCAGGGGGACATAGGGAGAGAAAGCAGATGTGGAACTGAGGCAAGATAGTGACTTGCCCAAGCCCACCAGAGCTGTCCTTAGAATCTGATGGTTGAAAAATGAAATGTGGGGCCCCCATGGCCCCCGTCCCTCTTAACAATTGGTGGCTTGTTGTTGAACATCCCCACAGCTACTGGAGATACATGGAGGGCCCAGCCAATGCTCTAGGAGGGGGGCAGGGTCAGCACTAAGGAAGGGGCCAACTGGTCAGAGCTCCCAAGGGCCCTAAAAATCATTGGGTTTGGGGGCCCTATTGGGAGAGGCCCCACCATCACTGCTCTGGAGAGTCAGTAGAGGGTATTCTGCAAGCCCCCCAGTAACACTCTGGGGAAGTATGGGGCCCAAAGCCATGTCTCCTATGGCCCTTGCCTGTGACCAGCCCTGAAATCCACTCATTGAGTTTGGGGCTAAGCTAGTAATAAAGCAAGTCCAAGCCCAGTTTTTTATCCACTAGGCTACATTGGCACTACACAGCTTGGTCTAGTGCAAACTCTTCCAGAGGCTTTCTTCAAATGTTGCACAAAAAAAAAAAAAAGGACTCAACTCTGAGACTGCATTGGGATGACTGGAATACATTCATTTCATATTCCCCAGCCACAATCCCCACTTCAGAGCTGTCACATAAACCAGCATTGTAATTAAACCCTAGGCTTGGAAGCAGAGCAACGCAAATAGAGAAAGTTTTATGCTCTGCTTTAAGAACCCCCTTGACTTCCTTGTAGCGTCTGCACTTCCATTAGCAACCCTCTATGGACCGCCATGAATAACTAGTACGCACGTAAGGAAGGCCTTGGTTTAAAAGCACGGGACACAGTTGCCAATAGCATTTGTTTACCGTTACTGTGGTTACAAGGGTATAAATCAGGGGTAAGGAACCTTTTCCTTCTGAAGGGCCACTTTGAATATTAGTACAAGGGCTGAAACAAGAAGCAAAATTGCTGCTCTTGAGAAATTTTGCCACATCAGGAACTGGGACAGATTTCCTGACACCGATGTGATTTCTTGATTTTCGCAATACCACGAGATATTGTTCGGATTTACCGATTTTCCACTTATGATTTACCGCGTACTGTTCATTTACTACTTACCACATTGCTGAGGATACCATTTTACTTCCACGCAGGGCTGGCCTTACTGCAGGGCAGTTAGGGGCGGCCGCCCAGGGCCCTACACTTGGGGGGGGGCCCGCGGTTCAGGGGCAGCAGGGGCTTGATTTTTTTTTAAAAAAAAGTTGGGTTGGGTCAGGTGATGGGGGGGCTGACACTGTACTGGTACTGTTCTGGTGGGCAGCCAGTGGCACACTGGCAGAAGGCAAGCGGCACCCCCCCGCCACAACTCCACGGCCCCGCCTCCTACCTACCTCCTCCTCAACCCTGTCGGGTGTGGTCTCAGGGTCCATGTGACCCTGCCTGGCCCCGCCTCCTCGATTTCCCTCCTGGAAGTTGTATAAAAGTAACTTCCTAGAGGGAGAAGACCCATGGCATACGGAGCAGGCGAGAGAGGTGGACGGGTAGAGTTTACCTGCTATGTGTGTGCGGCGGTGGTGGTGGAGCAACTCACTCAATGACAGGCAGTGGAGGAGCGGTGGCGGAGGACAAGCGGCGGTGAAGGAGCGAGGAGTGGTGGCATGGTGATGGTGGAGTGAACGGAGGAGCGATCGGCGGTGACGGAGGCAGGCAGCAGGGCAGTGGCGGTGAAGAAGGCAATTGGAGACGAGGAGGACCCATGGCCAGCGGAGACGTGGCCACGTGGCCTCGTGGCGTGGGGCCTGGTCTCATGGCCTGGGGTCTGGCCTGGGGCTTGCTAATTTAAGACAGTTGCTTGTGTTTTAAATAAAGAGTTGTTGTCTTTTTAACCAATATCTGTTTCCTGTGCACCCTTTCATATTGATTTCATTGCACTGATGGGTTGGCATGGGGGGGAATTCTCTGCATTTGTGTGTGGGGCATGGGCAGGGCCTGTGGGGCCCCTCATTTTGCCTTCACCCAGGGCCCCGCAATTTGTAAGGCCAGTCCTGCTTCCAGGTTTTGTTCTTTCCACATTCCTGAGACAATCACTGTGTGAATAGCCCACTGTTGTATTCCCACCCCTTAACCTCCCCCCACTGCCTCGTAACCTCCATTCCAGTGCCTCTAATCATAATTGTTGTTTTGCTTTGACCAATCTGGAACTGGACTGCAGATTAATATAGGGACCTGCATACCTGACAAGAAAGTGCAAGGGAAAATAGAGTTCAAGAATTGCAGTAATGGATCAGAATTACCTCTTGGGATTTGAAATGGATGGCAAAGCGGTAAACAGGATCCTGGTAAGTGAAAAGTCAGTATATTGAGAAACAAAATGTCAGTTGGGACATTACCAAGTAGACTAAGAGGTTCTCAATTCAACCAAAATGGTATCGGGAAGCAGGATTTCAACAAGAATTCCCATTTTGGCAAAGTCTTGTTTCAGCCATAATTAGTACAAGCTCGGAGTGCTGATTAGAAGTTGAGGAAAGGGGTACACTCAGGAAGAGGAGGGTCCAGATCATGGATCTCTCCTCTAATCTTGAGGGCAGCCTCTCTGCTTCCTTACTATGCGCTCAGCCTGAGGTTCCCCACCCATGATATAAATAAATCTTTGCTATCCTTCAGAAAGAATCTGCTTCAGTAGATAGACCAAACTCAAACACAGTCAATATTTTTCAGTTTTCATCACCAGCAAAGAATGCAACAAATGTCTTTGTCCAAGAAAATCTCCTTCTGCTCCATGTTTGCTGTACATTTCTCCTCCCAGTCTTTTTCTGAAATATCATTACTGACTCCGTGAACCTCTCTACTGAACTGTAACAAACCTCTCAATGAAAACCCTGTGAACTAAGAAGATGATGAATGCCCCTCGTGGGCTGTTTCCTTTTGAAGCGTTCATCCAGTCGAGCTGCTAGTGGAGACAGTTATATATACAGAGATGTGTGGGATAGAAGAAGTTAGAACCCAGAACCTGGAAATTAGGTCACATTCCAACAAACAGAGGTAAACCAAAATAACTAGAAATGAAATGGGCAGGCGGAAAAATGCTTGCTCCTCCTCCTCCCACCCCTCCAGCCAAGATTTTGAGCAGTGCATTCTCAACCCGCATGACATTCAAATGTTGATCGAGCATCCAATTTTTGCAATTTGGGGTAATTCATTTGTTTTCTTTTGCCATTTTTCATTCATTTCCATGACCGCAGGGGCTGGTCCAGAACCCAGAGAGTGAGGCAATCTCGCAAATAGGCAGGGCCCAGACCATGTAAGGCTTTATAGGTCAAGACCAACACTTTGAATCAGGCCCGGAAGACTATTGGCAGCCAGTGCAGATATCGGAGCACCGGTGTAATGTGCTCCTCGCGACCCAGACCTACCTGGAGCCTGGCCTCTGCATTCTGCACCAGCTGCAGCTTCTGAGCCTTTGCCATAGGTAGCCCCACGTAAAGTACGTTACAGTAGTCTACCCGAGAGGTGACAAAAGCATGGATGATCGTGGGTTGAATCATTTGAATTCAACAGGTTTGCTTAGTTTTGAAGGTTCTTGTTTCAGCTCTGAAAAATAGCCAAGGGTGCAGCCACACGAGCTGCGGAGGACCTGATTCCACACATGGCCTCATGGCAGGTGAGCGCAGCGGCCACACGGCGGAACCAGCATGGAGAGAAGGGCAGACCTTTGGTTCCCACCCCCCATGTGGAGAAGCCAGTAAGGTGGGCTGCTGTTGGACCTCCCAACAGAGTACGATGTGGACTGAGGCGCTGGCCAGATGAAGGGATGACCGTCCCTGCCCTCTTCCTTCCCTTGACCTAACCACCATCCTGCCCCTGGCCATTATGTGGCAGCACGGGACTCGAGTGAGGACCTCGGTGACTGGGCAGATTTGAGAGAGGACCTCGGTGACTGGGCAGATGAGCTGCCACACCTGGGGCAGAATTACCCCATTGTTGGTCCTTAGCCTTTTTCCATGGATGCAGCACATAACAGCCCCCTGCCTGCAGTGGGGGGAACCTCTGGCATCTGCCAGTCACACAATGCCCTCCATCACGTGGTAAGGCAGCCCAGAGTGGGGTCAGGCTGCCCAAGGTGCAGTTGACATTAGGGATGGGTGAACGTGGTTCGGATGCTCAGAGTTTGGACTGAACTCAGTCTGTTCGGATGTCCGAACCGAACATCCGAACCGAACTCTTGAGCTACCGAACAGTTCGGTCATGTTCGGTCGTGTTTGGATGAGTTCGGAGGCAGGAAAAACGTCTTTCCAGGGCTGAAAATTAGGTTTTGGTTTTGGTTCCAGTTTTGCTATTTTTGAATGTTCAGCCAAGTTCAGCCAAACCGAAATCGGCTAAACCGAACCATCGAACACGAACTCGGGTTTCGAACCGAACGACCAAACATCTGAACATCCAAACCGCGTTCTGTTCACCCATCCCTAGTTGACATCTCTTGTGGCTGCACCCTAAAAGTATCTACTCCACTTCAGCAGTGTTCAGACAAACAGTGTAAACCAAAGTAGCTACTTTTATTTAATTAACCCTGCTCAATCACATGGGGTATCTTTACTACCCCACGTGTGTATTTTTTGCCCCCCAAAATGAAAAGTAGTGGTTCTATGACTTTGCCCTTCTAGGACATTGTCACCAACACATTGGGAAACAATGTCACGAAAGAACCATTTACCGTTTTTGTTCTGTAAGCAGAAAACACCTTTGACAAAAAAAAATCCTACCCCAGAAATGCATTTATTTTCCCATGGGGTAGGTTTTCTACCCCAGCCAATGTTAAGCATTGGGGTAGAAAATACACCCCATGTGTTTTTGCATAGAAAAGTACCCCAAGTCACATGTAAATACATCTATCAACCTTGGCTGATGGCTCATAGAAACATTGCTGTCCTTCAAGCACTCTTAATGGCTCTTAGGGAGAGGCTGCCAGACGCGTGCCGCAGAAACAGCCCCACGCGCCTTTCTGCCCTGTCAGCCCCGTGGCCCCCACACTTTCTGGAGCCAAGGTGCCTGCCCCGGCACGGTTACCTCTGGTTGCCGAGGTGACCAGCCCCCAGGACACTGGTGGCGCGGCACTCCCCATGACCCCGCTGGATGAGGGGCCGACGCCTGGGCTGTTGCACCGCTCGACATGCCTGTAGGCACGCAGGGAGGTGGGGCCTGCCCAATAAGAGCCGCAGAAACAGCCCCACGCGCCTTCCTGCCCTGTCATCCCCGTGGCCCCCACACTTTCTGGAGCCAAGGTGCCTGCCCCGGCACGGTTACCTCTGGTTGCCGAGGTGACCAGCCCCCAGGACACTGGTGGCACGGCACGCCCCATGACCCCACTGGATGCGGGGCCGACGCCTGGGTTGTTGCACCGCTCGACATGCCTGTAGGCACGCAGGGAGGTGGGGCCTGCCCAATAAGAGCCAGTGCTGAGAGAAAGGTGAGTGATTGTGTAACTGTCCCCCTGGGCTACCTACCCCTTCCTGTCTGGTTCATTTTCTCCTTGCCTTCCCACCAACCCTGGGACTCCCCCCTTGGACCCCACGACTTGGTACATCTTCCCTCCCCCCCCTCCATGTGCAGGAGAGTGTTTGGAACCACCCGTAGGGAGCAGGGAGGCGCAGTCCTGCTCCGGTGCTCGGCGCCCTATGATGATACAGGCCTAGTCTCTATGAGACTTTTGTGGCCCAAACACTATCCTGATGAACATTGTCTCCCCTTACGGAGCCGCCGGCACCACAGGGCGAAGTACGGGTGTGTGAGTGTGGCCCTTTCCCCCCTTCCCACTGACAGAGGCTACCCACAGAGACAAGTCCTAGGAGTGGTAACCCACAGAGACAAAGCATCTCTATTT
>QEPC01002388.1:14899512-14928742 GCA_003113815.1 Sphenodon punctatus | reverse complement strand
AGAATCGAGTTAATCAAAACCAAGATTAAACCAACATGTTCCAAGACCGGGTTTTGGTCTGGCTGGGATTGCGTAATTATGGAGAGGAGAGGAAGTACAGAGTGTGTCAGGCTTTGCCATATGGGCAATCAGAGCAAGCAGCAAGAGTCAAAGGAGTGAAAAGATTTTTAAAAAGGCCATTTAGCTACATAACAAAACCCATATGGAACAAGAATAATTGAAAAATGCAGGATTAGCAACAGTGCTCAGATGGCCTGCGAACGTCTTTCTTTTTTCTGCAGTTTTTACCCTTTCAATAACAAAATCATAATTCTGTCCTTTATGGTTGCAGACTGTGGTGAAATGCATAGTCAGTGTGATATATTATCCATTGAATTCAGCCATCTCAAACCAAATCGAAAGGATCAGATGCTCATCTTACACTGTTTGGGTATCAGATATTTTAGCTCCGTTTATTTGGTCTGATTGTTTGGTTTATTATATTTATGTTATTATAGGCCCCTGACTTTCCCTATATGCTTTCCTTTTGGAGGAGAGGGGTTAATGCGCGCTCCTCCCACCTGTCAAACAGCTGATTGGAGAGCAGGGGCTACACACACTCCTCCCCCTTCCTGCGCAACAGCTGATTGGGGGAGAGAGCCATGCGTGCGCCTCACACCCACCCAACAGCTGATCGGGAGACGAGGGCACTGGAGGAGCATGTGCGGGTCCGCTCCCATGATCAGCTGTTGAGCAGATGGGAGGAGCATGTGCAGGCCCTCCTCCCCCAACGAACTGTTGGGCGGGTGGGAGAAGCACACGTAGGTCCTGCCCACAATCAGCTATTAGGAAGGCGGGAGGAGCAAACTCCTCCGGACCCGATCCTCAGATCCTGCCTCGTGGCAGGGCTGTATGTGCCAGCCACATGGAAGGCTGCCCGTTAGCCCACTTTGGGCAACGTTACTATGCACTGCATCACTGACCTTCGGCAGAGGCATTGTGTAGTAGCCAGTTGCCTGCCCCATCCCAGGGGTTGCATGAACAACTAGCGGCTGGCGGCCCATACGATTCACTGCATCGTGTGTTAAGTTTGCCCAAAGTGGGATAACACTGTCCAAAGAGAGTTAATGTCTTGTGTGGCTTCACCCCATTTCTGAAGTCTCTGTTCACTACACTGAAGCAACCAATATTAGCCACTTTCAGAAACAGCATACTGGACTACTAGATGATCTGGTATGGCAGTGACTATGGGTGCAGCCACATGATCCCCCACGTGGCCTGTGATGGGCAAACACAGCCACCCTGTGATGGGCAAACACAGCCACCAAAATTCAGAGCCATCGCAAAAAGCAGGGCGAACCATCCACCTCACCATGGGAAAAACGGGTGGCCAGGTTGCTGTCAAAACATGTCCTGGGGCGGGACAAGTCGCCAGTCACATGCGCAGGTGCCCCGCCCAGCCCTTCCCTGTCCACCCTCCCCCGGCCCTCCCACTATCCCGCCCCCGGCCACGATGTGGCCGCACATGACTGGCGGCAGCACCCGCCACTCAAGCCCCTTGACGAACCTCCCCATGGGGTTGGGTAGACAGGGACCAAGTCCACAGGAGCAGCATGCTGTCACAAATTGGGCACCCTTACCCCACTTTGGGTAAAACTACTACATGTTGTAGCTCCTGCCTTTTTCAGAGGATGCAGGATGTAGTAACCAGCTGTCCACCCGGTCCCAGAGCAGGGTGAACATCTGGTGGCTGACGGGCATGCAATGCACTGCTTCATGCAGTAAGGCTGCCCAATGTGTGGTAATGCTACCCAAACTGGGTTAGTGTTAGGGTGGCCAGGTATGCAAATTTTAGAGGACACATGAGAAATACAGGTTGCAGGGCTGCACTGGAGCCAATGTAGCCACTAGGGGTGGGAATATCGGTTCTCCCGAGATCCGATATTGCTGGTATTTGGGTGTATCAGCTTAATCCGATAAATCCAATATTTACCCGTACCGGCATACCAGATTTTTAACATTGGCTGTGGTACCGGATTTTTTACATTGCGGCCATTGAAGTCAATAGCCGCAATGTAAAAAATCCAGTACCGCGGCCAATGTTAAAAATCCGGTATGCTGATACCGGTATATCCGGTACCTGGAAGATCCGATACCGGTACATCCGGTACCCGCTATTCTCCCCGGTGTCCCACCCCTAGTAGCCACACAAATGTGCATATCTGGCTACCCTAGTTAGTGTCTCGTGTGGCTGTACTTTATATTCTTAAACCAACATGAAATGGTGTACTGACACCCCAAATCTGCTTATTACAGTAGATCTGAGAGGGAACTAGAGCTGGAATGTATAACTCAAGTTCACCTTGGATATGTAGGTGCCTCAGTAAATACCTGAATTGGAATTCACTCCCCTTGTGGAATCTGAAGAATGTATTTGGTTCATTTGGCCAGTGTTCTTTTGTGGCGCACTTCATTTCATTACATGACAACAGGTTAGTCTATCAACGACTTATAAATTTAAGGAACAAGCTTGAAAAGCAAACATCAAATGAACTATGAAAATAAACTTTCGGAACTTCAGAAAACAAATTTGATTTGAATATGACAAATCCACTTTGAATAGCTTCATCAACTCAAGCGGAGGGGTGTGCAATTGGTTTTCATTTTTTAAGTTACTAAAGACCTGGAAACAAACGAATAAGCAAACAACATGGGTTTGCTGCCATTTGCTTATTTAAAAAATACAAAACCCCCACAATTTAACAAATTTAAAAAAATTATTGCGCACGTGCAAAGTGGCCGCTGGCCTGCTCTGCACATCCGTGCCCTTTTCTAAAATGGCGGTGGCAGTGTCATCGCCATTACAGCATCGCCGCCATTGGGGAAAGGGCATATGGTCTGCACATGCTCAAAATGGTCGCTGCGTGTGCGCAGACTGGCTGCCCTTTTCAAAAATGGCGGCAACGCTGCCACCACCATTTTGGAAAAGGACATACTTTGCATAGAACTTGCCAGTGGTCATTTTATGAATGTACATTGTTGTTGTTTGGTTGGTTTTTTTTTTAAAAAAAATTAAAGTATTTAATACAATTTTTTAAAATGAAAACAAATTGGGTTTTTATTTCATTTATTTATTTATGTCCCGCACCCTCCAATCGTACGGCAGCTCAGGGCAGCTCACAAACATTTGAAAACAATAGATTAAAAAACAATACAAAGAGGGTTTACTAAAATAGTATAAAACCACAATAATAGAGGTACATTTTTTAATGAAAATCTGAAAATGAATGGGTTTTTTTAAAAAAAAAAAAAAATGAAAAGAAAAACAGATGTCCCTTCTGCACACCCCTACTCAAATGTGAACTGCCTCATTCAGTCCGGCCAAAGCCACACAGTCTTATTTTCTGTAGAGCTCTGCATTCGGGTTTGGACAAAACACAAACAAACAGAGATTTCCTTTTGATTCTGTATTCAAAACTCAAATACCGCCCTGCAGTTTTTGGATACGTGTTGATGGGCTTTGTGGATCTACATCGCCATTTCTAATTTGATGTTTTTAATTGCTGCTCTAGCAGTTGGAGCTTCTTTCGAGTTTCACAGCTCGCTGTGCTGGTCAGAGGAGAATTTAGCCCCAACAGCAGTGATTCTGTAGGAGTGGATTGTATTTTGATTTAGGTTTACTTTTGATCTTGGAGGGCTTTGTGGTTTGGTGGCTTGGCCGGCCTCCACAGGCAGCTTGAGGTGGAACTGCAGTTGGGGAACCAGATCCTCATGTTGAGCCCCATTGATATCAGTCAGGATCCTCCTGCCGAGGGCAGGATGCAGGCAAGAGATTTCCCTGCCGGGTGCTCTGGGGCTTGCCGATAGTGTGGTTCTTGATGGGCCACCCCCTTTACAAGTGTGCAAGTGCACACATACGCACAGAGCTGCACCCTCTTCCTACATACACACCTCTTCCCCCCCCCTTGCTCCTTGCTTCCTGACCACAGGGTCGGCCTTACAACAAGGCAACCTGGGGTGGCCTCCCCGGGCCCCACACTTTCTGAGGGCCCTGCAGTGGCCTCAATTTACACCAGGACACATTGTGGGGACACCACTCCCTCTCAGTGGGGCCCCAAACATTACCCCCTTCACAGCACCACAGAGATTGCCCCCAAGAGGGAGGAGCCACTGTGGCGGAATGGAGCCCACTGGGGTTTTCTACTCCTGAACCCCTATCCTTCCGGCACTCTGCTACCCGCTTCCACTTCGGTACTTCCGCTGCCACCACCCTAGAGATTGCAGGTCGTGAGTTCCATCCCTCTAGGGAAGATGAGAACTCCGCCTTTTCTTTAAACAGACAGGACCGTGAGACAGAATAATTTGGTTCCCAAAAACACTAAGGCACCAGAGCGATCAGAGGCGATTGGGCCAACACACACACACACACACACACACACACACACACACACACACACACACACACACACACACACACAGACCCTTTTGAAAACAAACAGGATCATTTCTTTAATGGTACTTATATCATGCCACAAAGATTACAAAAAGTGTGGTACTTTGAATCATTGAGCAACAGTCATTGATCAGAATACAGAGATAGACTTAGTGGCCCTTTTGGAGCATCTATGGGTGATTTCAGACGTGACGAGGCGCTAGTCGCCCCGGCACGGAATCACGGTGGGGATTCCCCACCGGGATCACACCAGCATGTCCAACAGATGTGCCGGCTGATCCCGGCGGGGAATCGGGGGGGGCGGGGCCACGCGGTGCAACGTGCGGCCGCACGGCCCCGCCCCCACCACCGCCCGCCCTCTGAGGAAACAGGCAGGTGCCGCGGTCAATGCAGTCGCAGCGCCCGCCCGAATTGACCATGGCCCAGAATCCCGCCACGGATTCTGGGCCGTGGTAGCCGTCCAGATGGGACGGGCCCCTTCATTGCAGCGGGGAATCACATTCACCATGCAATCGGGGCTGGCCCTGCCGGTTCTGCCGATTGCGTGGTGAATGTGATTCCCCGCCGTGATTGACGGGGGTGAACATCTGGGGGGCAAAACTTCCGTTCCCCCTTCAGACGTGACAAGACCTTTCTCACCCGGTAGGAATCCACCGTGGTTGAGCGTGATCTTGTCATGTCTGAAAATACCCTAAACCTTTATTGTTCCCTAAGAGATTACAAGCGATTACTCAAAAACGTGGGTGCTCCCTTACCATGCAGCAAGGGGGTCAGTCCTTAGCTCTAGTTTATTCCATACAGGCCTGGAGTCATTTCCTCAGCTCCTAGGGTGCTAAGAGTCCCCAGAGGAAAAAAGGTCAGAGAGAAGAGAGCGAGTCAGGCGTGGCTTGATCTTTTTAAAGCCCCTCGCCCCTTTTCCATGGTTGGTCATTGGGAGGCAAGGGGCTGGGCCTAGTGGCTTCTGCCACAGGCACCAGGGACCCCGGAAATCCAAAGGTCGGCCCTGCCCGACCACATGAAGCCCCTCCTCTCCTCTCTTCACTGGCTCTGCCTTCCTGAACGAATCCTGCACAAGCTCCTAGTCTTCACCTATAAAGCTCTTCACAACTTTGCTCCCCCTACCTCTCTGTGCTAATTTCCTTCCGTACTCCAGTCTGTGAACACCGCTCCTCCTCTGTCCCCTCTCTCGCCCTTCCACGCCTCCCCTGCTTCCCTGCCTTCGTCTCTTCTCCCTAGCTGCCCCCCACGCCTGGAACTCCCTCCCTGCCTACATCTGCCTCATCCCTTCCCTTCGTACCTTCAAATCCCTCCTCAAGACCCACCTCTTCCACTCTGCCCTCCCCGACACCTCGCTCCCCTCACCTAACTCCTGCTGATACCCTCCATCCAGTACAATCTGTTACCTGAGGTCTGTGTACTCATATCCTCACCACGTGGACCAGCCAGCCATCATTCTTGATGTAACCAAACCAAGTGCGTGCACCTGGGACCTCGCATCTTTGTGAATGTTACACTCCTTGTCTCTGCCTCTGTTCCCCTTCCTTCGCCTCCCCCCTCGTCTCTCAGATTGTAAGCCCTAGGGCAGGGACCGTGTCTATTCAATTCATTTGTAAAGTGCTAGGTACATTGTTGTTGCTATATAAATGCTTGCTAAAGATAATAAAATAATAATAAAATAATAATAATAATAGCTTTATCCTTGAAAAAAATCCCAACATTTTGAGGCGCAAAACACAAGCACACACAAAAATTGGTACTGACGCCAGAATAATAATCAGAAATGCAAAATGTACCTCTCTTGTACATCTCTAATTTTATGGCTCCAGAATCTGGCAGGTTTCCATGATGGATTGTCAACTTGCAGGTCATCACTTTTAGAGGAGGCACCACAGACAAATATCAGGGAATGCGAGAACATAGTGCTAAATGTGAGGGAGACCTCAGACGGGAGCAGGGTCCTAGAAGATTAAATGCCCCTCTGATGATGTATCTGCTGCTTCAGTGAAAGTTCTGATAGGGATGAAGCTTAACCCGGATAGCGCTTCTGCATTTGCCAATGAGGTTATGAAAACGACAGCTTAAGTGGTTTTTCGCCTTTAATTTCCTCCCAAATGTGGAGGCATTTGAATTTTAAATGAAATTAGCCTCTGGCCCCCAGCAATGAAGGAAGGTTGAGCGGCTTGACTCCCACAGATGCTGAAAGTCTGCACAACTCTTTGGGGGGGAAAAAGTTAGTAGTGAACTTGTGTTTGGTGAGCTTTCAGTATTAATATATTGTCCGTCGAATTTGGCTGCTTTGAACTGAATCAGACAAATAACAGACTCACCCTTCTCTGTTCAGATATCCTCACTGGTTTATTCAGTTTATTTGGTTTATTGCACATGTGCAATAGTGTTAAATGGCACTATTTAACTGGGTGGCTAGATAACTGAGTTATCCGATAACAGTGAAATAGCTGAGTGGCCAGATAACCAAATAAATCAAATAAGTGGATATGCATATATCTGCTTTGGATGTAGATCTTATTCATACGCCTATCTGAATACAAAGCTGTATCATCACTAAGGGAGGATGTGGGTGTATACGGTAAGCATGTGGGGGTATACGGGAAACCTGGTCAGATCAGTAAACCAATTAACCATTGAGGTATTATCCGGTTTGTCAGTTAGTCATTGCAGTCATTGGTTAATGGTTGCATAACTGCCAAAATATCCAAAAGGGCAGATAATAAATTTACAATTTGTTCAGCTCTACTATATATTCCAATTCAAGACTTCAGTTTCCAGATATCTGGCCTCTCAGCTTGGACACTGGACCAAGATGCTCACAATTCCTGAACCAGACACGTGGGTCATACTATCCATATTTGTTTTTCCTTCTAGTTTTAAAAGTTCTTCTATCTGTATCAGCCAATAAACAACAGAATTAAAAATCCCCAAATTCTTGGACTGTTATTATTATCCCCAAATGATTCAGAATTATTTACACTGATCTTGTCAACCAACTCAGCCCACCTAAATAGACTCAAACCGAAAGGAAATTTAGATTTGGAGGAGTTAGTGGATTAGTTCCATCTTTCAGGATTGCCAGAATTTGAACCGGGGGCACCTAACTCCTAAGGCATTGCTCCTATCCAGCATGCTGTCCCAGTACTAGCAAGCAGGATGGACACCACAACCCTTGACCCTCCTGAACCTGTATTTCACTTCTGATTGGCCAAACATGACCCCTGCTCTGATTGGTGGAAGGGATCTATATATACTTCCAGGGCACCTGCTTTGCGCAACAGTGTTTTCTGCCTGTTGCAGCTTGGCTCCTCCCGGTTTAGTTTGGATCTTCGAGACGTTGCCTTGAGCCCCAACCCAATTTAGTTCCATGCTTCTGCCTTTCTGTTTCCCCCCATCTCCAGACTCTGATCCAGCTCAGACCTTGCCCAAGGGAGGTGCTTCTTTAGGAGGACTATCATGTGAACCCACTCCCAATCGCTACTCCAGCCTGCACCTTGATGCTACCTGACTCTTGCTGCTGCCCCAGTCCAGATAACTCGCTGAGGACCCCGATCCAGGTAGCTGCCCACAACCCAGCCCTTACACCATCCAACCTTATTACAGATATCCATCCCTCTCCCTTTCTCTCCAAGGTAATGCCTTTGCGAGAGTGGAAACAAATACCAACCAAAATGAGCAAACCTATAGAATCCAAACAATCTGACCCAAAATGAACAAACTGAGTAATGAACACTGCCCTTCGGATCTTCAATAGATTATTATCCGTTTTTGCACTTCCGGTTCATTTGGCTTGTTTGCTTTGGTCATTTCCAGTTTATACCATTCATTTTCCGCCACTCAGTTTCATTTTTCCTGGCAACAATGAATGGAAAGCCAGGAACAGACTAAATCAACAAAACAAAACAAACTGAAATTGCAAAAAATTGGCTCCTAGAATGTTTTGACAAATGTCATTCAGGTCAACTACAACCTGCTCAAAATCAATGGGGGAGGGGGAAAGAAAACGCAAGCAATTACTCTGCGGCTCACTTCACCTCTACCTTGCTACATATGGGGATCTCTCCTACCCTCTGCTCTGATCGCTCTCCTGCTGGCATACACAGCAACGGAGCCTTAATGTGCTAGTGAAGCAGAAGGTTGATCTTGTGTTAATTCCCTAGTTTCCCAGATAACTGCTTCCTCAGTTCCTTTTTCTAGTTACTAGGAATGGGAAAGTTCACCGATAATTGTTGTGGCTAGATTTCAGCTTTCCTGGAAAATAACCAAAGTCCCTTCATTGTGGTGGGAGGTGCAGGCTGTCATAACGTATTCAGAGCTTGTGCTGATAGCTCTGCCTAGTCTTAATCCTGATTTTATGAGAGACTTTTTGCTTCAAAACCTTTATTGAAATGGCCTGGAGAAACTCTCATTGGGTAAAAACACACATGATGGTGGGCATCTTTGGCCCACGTGTGTTTCCGTTCTTCCAGCTGTTAACCCGGGACTACCCTGGGGTGGCTAGCTTGGGCTACGTCCTCTGAAAATCTCTGAGGACGCAGCGCAGGCTAAGGGTCGCCAATGCGGGTTGGCATGTGTGTTTATCCTCACCATCCCTGCCTCGGGACAGGGGCTGTCATGGCTGAATACAATGGCTCATCACTATGTCATGGATGGCAGGCCACTGAGAGCAGGGTGTGGGTGGGACATGCGGGCAATGGGAGGGCTCTCCGGCCATGGCATATTGGTTTGGTGCCCCCCTGACACGGGTCGTGTCTCCTGTGGCTTCCCGCCACAGGCCAAGTCGAGGAGCTGCCACGCCGTCTGCATGTCTGTTTTGTTTTTTTTACCCAACTTAAGAAGATGCACAGAAATATCTTGTGGTTCGAAAGGAAGTGATCTCTCTTTCACTCGCAGATGATCAAATGATTCAAAGCAAAAGAGCATATTGTATTGTTAATTTGATTCACCTTTTTTCTCTGGTCCTTTTTCTTTTTTTATTTCACCAGATTCAAGAAGGCATAATGTTCTCTGCAGAGCTTTCGAACAAAAAAAACCCCAAATAGGTAACAAGGCACTCATTACTCTCCAGGGAAGCCAGCCATACAGTTCTCCTGATTATTCCTAATGTTTTGACACCAATTTTCTAGTGAACACAAAAAGAAAACATTACATCCCATTAAAGGCAGATGCAGAGCTGAATAAATACCAGCAATGGGCTCCTGTAATAGCAACTCGCTTCTCGCAATGGGGACATTGAATTGGTATAGTTGCAGACAAGCTGCAGAAACTGGCATTACTAGTATGGATTCAGTAGTGAGCTATATTAACCAATTGTTTACCTAAATTGGTACCTATTTCAGACACCCATGTCCGCTGAATTTACCCCACTGGTACAGCGATTGGCTCAGAAATGCGGAAACAATAAACAAACAGACACCCAGAAGTAAAATGGTGCCCTCGGCAATGCAATAAGTGGTAAATAAATGATACACGGTATTCAGTAAAGAGTAAATGGTAAGTCAGTAAATTGGGACATTACTTCACAATATTGTAAGAATCGAGAAATCATATTGGTATTGGGAAATAGTCAGAAAGCTGATCCCGGTTCCCCAGATGGCAAAATTACTTGTGAGTAAGAATGTTGCTGCTTCTTTCAGTCCTACTTCACTCCCATTTTACAGATGGGGACTGAGGCCCAGAGAGATTAATAAATTCAATCAAAGTGTCTGTGGCAGAGCAGAGAGCTAACTTTGAGTTTTCTGTATCCTGCCCTAGCACACACACCAAGGGACCAGCATGGTCCTTCAGATGTTACTAGATCTAAAACTAGAGCTGAACCATATAACTGGTTTACTATTTTCATGGGTATTATTCACATTTTCAGGTGGTCCTTCAGGTATCCAAATAATATTGCTCCGTATGCCCTGGGCTCAGGCTGACCATCAGGAGGGAACTTTCCAAGATATATTTGGGTTTGAGAAGGTGGCAAAGGGGGTCTTGCAGAGTGAAGGCCTGAGAGGTGGCACCCCTACCAGATGTGTAGCTACCATACATGCAGCTACACTGAGGCCCAACAGCTTGGGGCCCCCCACGGTGCATGCAGAATTTGTGTGCATCTTCAGTGGAGCTGGGGGGTGGGGTGGGGCATTCCATCTTCTGAACACCAGGGACCATTCCAATCTAGCTACCCACTTGACCCCTACCTGTGGCAAGCTTACTCATTCACTTAAGCTTCTCACCACTGGTCTAGAATTTAGAGTTGAAATGGGCAGGAAATTTGTTACCTGTGGGTAATACTTGCAATTTCATGTAGCCAGCTGAATTCCCGATCAGTACCTGAGTATTGATTGAGGCAACTGATTACCCCAAATACAGAGTATTACCATTACTGACTAGGGATGTGCGAACGCGGTTCGGAAGTTCAGAGTTCGGACCGAACTCAAATAGATCGGTTGACTGAACCGAACTTTCAAACCGAACTCAAATTCGACCAAACTGTTCGGTCGATCCAAACCAGTTCAGAAGGCCAAAACCCCCAGTTTTGAATGTACGAACTCGGTTAAGAAGTTTAGAATTCAACCGAACTCGAATAGTTCGGTCGACCGAACCGAACTCGAATAGTTCGGTCGACCGAACCGAACTCGAATAGTTCGGTCGACCGAACCGAACTCGAATAGTTCGGTCGACCGAACCGAACTCTCGAACAGAACCGAACTTTCGAACCGAATCGAACCGAATTTCTGAACTTGGTTCTGTTCACACGTCCCTATTATGGACTTTCCATTATACCAACAATTTTCGGTAATGAAAAACCAGACAATTGGTACCGGAAATCAGTAAATCAGTACCAGAAGTCAGTAAATCGGTACATCAGGTAACCCATCAGGCACTAATAGGGTACCATTTAATACCCAATGGCTGCAATCTCATGGCCCACAGACTTTATGCGTGCAGTTTGAACATGGCACAATGTGCCAGCAATGGCGGTGTGTGCAATTTTTGTGCGGGTCTATGCATGCATCACTGTGCACTGGATCTGTGGGGAATGGGATCAAGCTCATTGTTACCAGGTCGGATTGGGTACCAAAATTCTGACAGATAAACCCATTTTTGCGGGTAGTCATTCCACGTCTACCTAGAACAATGTGGCCCTGCTCATAGGGATGGGAATTTTGGTTTCGGATAAAACCGAAAGTACCCGGAAATGGCCATTTTGGATGAATCTGAAATTTCGGTTCTTTTTCGGTTTCGGTACTATCTGATCTTTTGCATTGATTTTTGTACCGGATTTTTAACATTGCGATTTGTCCTCCATTGAAAAACCACAATGTTAAAAAATCCGGTACAAAAGATCCAATAGTACCGAAACCGAAAAAGAACCAAAATACATGAGAACCAAAACCGAAATTGACCAACACCAAAATTTTGCCCAGAGTCTCATCCCTACTATTTTTGGGCTTAAAACACAAGAACACTATTACACTATTTGGTGTAATTATAAATAAAACAAAACAAAATCTTTAGGGTGCTGAACTATAAGCAAGGACTAGAGCTATTTAGCTACTATCCTCCCTTTGGCAAGAAGCCACCAGGGATTTTGAGAGAGGGAGTCCCTCTCTGGTTCGCTGTGGCTGCGGCTTCCACTCAGCAGCTTCCTACATTCACAAGTTGCAGAATGATTTGGCTGTCTCCCAAGGGAGCCTAGAGCTCTCAGCATCCCTCAAGCTTTTGTAGTCTCTCCTCCCAAAGAGGGAAGCAATACATTACACAGCCTCTGGCCAGACACATGTAGTCAGCTGACCTAGTTACTGGCTCTTGGGAGCTCTCGCCCATCAGAATGAATAGGGGGAGTGAAAGAGTCACATGCGTGCAAAGCAAAAGCCTGATTGACTGAAAGCAGGTTTGGTGTCAGAGAGGCCAACCATTACGCACATGGAAATCACTTTGGAATAAATTGCATGAATATATCTGTGGGTGTCTTTAGACATAACGTCAACAGGTGTCTGAATGTGTGCTTTGACCTTGATATGAACGCCGGTTTGGCCCGGTGTTCACCATGTGGCACTACTTAGACACACAACCCATCACGGGGCAAATTGATGTTTTGCTCACCACCCAAACTCAGCACGCAAGCGCTGCCATCTCGTTCCCCGTATTGTACCTGCAAACACGCCATGCGATATCATTAGACACAATGTTGGCCACATGTTCACCTGGGACACGCAAACTGTCCTTGTGATACAATGATGTCATTGTTCACATTGCGTGTTCAACGGGTGGCCAAATTGGTGTTGGGATTGTTATGGTGCTTACTCACAATGGCCAAACACATGCTTAGGGGTTTTGCCAGCCAATCTTTGCTATGTCTAAAGAAGCTCTGTGTGTGTCATTTTTAGTGGCAATTCTCTAGGGATGGGTGAACAGAACGTGGTTCGGATGTTCAGATGTTTGGTCGTTCAGTTCGAAACCCGAGTTTGGGTTCGATGGTCGGGTTCAGATGAGTTCGGTTTGGCCGAACTTGGCTGAACATTCGAAAATAGCAATAGCGAAACCGAAACGAAACTGAAACCAAAACCTAATTTTTGGCCCCAAAAAGACGTTTTTACCACCCCCGAACTCATTCGAACTCATCCAAACACGACCAAACTGTTCGATCGTTCGAGAGTTCAGTTCGGATGTTTGGTTCAGACATTCGGTTCGGATGTCCAAACAGACTGAGTTCGGTCCGAACTCTGAACATCCGAACCGCATTCACCCATCCCTACAATTCTCTTCCCGCCCCACACTGTCCAGCTAATTGCTTGCAGTATTTGACTCAACTCCAGTTGCTGCAGATATAACTGTGGTTTATTGCATGTTTTTAAAAAAAGTAATTTAAAAAGAGAATTTTGCTTTTTTCTTCATGTTGTTCCCAACACTCACTCCTTGCTTTTTAAAAATGACCTAAGTTTCTACCAAAGTGGAGTTTTATTTTGAGATTGCTCAGATTTCTAGCTATCATTTCTATTTGGCATACCATGTGCATGATTTCATTACAAGGCAGACACAAAACAGCACAAATCCATCATCCAAAACACTTCTTCGCCTCACTTCTCTGCTTTTCTGCTTCTGGGAAAAAAACAGGTAAATCCACTAGAGCTTAAATGGGTACTTAATTTAGCTCACATTTTTGGAGTACCGCATCAAGTATTCAATGGTCTACATGGGTACTGCTCGTGTTGCAATCAGGTACTAATTGAGACCTGATGTTGTTGGATTGAATTGGGTGGCAGAAATTCATCAGGTATATCTATTTTTGTGGGAACTCATTTCAGCTCCAATCCTGACTAGATAGTCTATGGTAAAATGGACAAAGTCTTCCTACCCTGGAAAACAAAACAACCCCAGATCCAACAAACATTTTTTATCAGGCTACTGAAATTCAACACATCTGAACGTTTCCATTTGGACGATGTTTTGTTGCCAATGTTATATCCCATTAGCAATATTTCATTAGACAAGAAAACTGTCTCCTCAGAAAGTGCCAGGTCCTCAGCTGGAGTAAAGCCCGACTGAATAATTTGTTATTTTGAATGCACTTTGAGAGGTAAGTACTTCCTAGCTCACTTTAACCTCCTCTGTGTTCCCATGTGTAGAAGAGTTAAAGTGAGGATAGGGTGGAAGGGAGGGTACTTATCTGTCCAAACAGTGAGGAAGGAAGGAGGCTTCTACTATAGGAAGAATGCGCAATCATAAAAGGAAGTCAGGCAACTCCCTCCCTCCCTCCCAGAGTCCTTTTCTGTCAAACCTCAGTGTGTCCTCCTTTTGCCTTTCCCTCAGAGCATCTCTGACTGCTTACCATTTCAACTTCCCCCTTCATTCCCCAAGCTTGGAGAGCCGGGGAAAGGAAGAGCTATTTAACCCCTGGGTCTTCCTGCCCATTGGAATAAAGGCAGAGTGTTATGTAGAAGGAAGGAGTAACTACCCTGTTTAATGTATGCTTGTGAGAACAAGCCCTTACTTTTTTGGCCTCTGTCTCTCTGCAAGCCTGAAAAGCAGGAGATAAAGCTATTGCTCTATTCAATCTGTAAGATTTCAGCTCTCAAGCTCAGCATGGTGCCCGTTTAATAGTTGATTAGTATCTAAATTCTCCGTAGATTAAAGATGGTTGTCTTTATTTGCAACGCATTATACACCCACTGGGGGACATGAACTCAGGGCCAGATTGTCAACTGGTGTAAATTAGCATAGCTCCCGTTGACTGCTAAGGTCTTACATTCACCTGTGCCCTATGGGGATCTAGCCCTAACTATTATTTTTTTTTATGGCTCTGCATAAACTTTTAAGTTGTCCTATAAAGAGTGATCTGTGATTCCGCAGCTTGAATGAATAACATAATAAATAGCCTCTTTAAAAGAGGTAAATATGCTCTCCTCAGGTGCGTCTCTAGAATAAACTCTCCTGGTTGCTTCGAAACCATGCCCCAGAGATCATTGACTATAAATTGGAAGAAGAGAAATGGTTTGCTCTATACATGAAGTAGCACCGAGCACAGGAAAATAATTAGAGAGGGCTACTGTTGTAGTTCTCTGGTTTATTTCTGTCTAAAAGTCCTTGAATAATGATTCCAAACACTCTGCTAGTGATTACTGTTTCCCGATGATTAATCAGCTCCAAAGTCGTCGTCTTTTTTTCTTCTTCTTGATTATCTCCACAAGAACAGAGGAAGAAGCCAAGCAGTGGCTTACCGGAGTGAAGCATTCTGTCTGAAAACAGCACTGGAGTCACCAATCTCAGCCCCTTTGAATCCTTACCCTAGTGGATCAAAGTCCTTAATCTGTAAATTATTTTGAGAAAAGGCAGGTAGGGAAGAATTTGCTATCTTTCCGTGGTTTCAAGGACAATTCTGTAGATGCATCTTTTTTGTGGCCTGGGAAATTTATGCAGCCAAGACATAGGCACAATGAGATGATTTGACATACAAGGTCTCCTCGCTAAATTCTGATTTCAACGGCACTCACTCTCCCCAAGATGAGAATCTGACACTACAACTGTGTTCAGATCTCCTCTAGCAAACACAAAGTGGCAAAGTGCAGTTCTAAGCACTCCTGTGAAGCACAGAGTGCCATCAGTTCCAACTGATTTCAACAGAAGTTGTGGGTGCTCTTCTCGTCTTTCCAATATAGATCCCGAAGGCTCCAACCCACCTTCAAAGACAAGTTGTGAGTGGTGTAGATTGAGTAAACAGGGAGTTGTTATTTACCCTCTCAAATAGTACTACAACTAGGGGGGACACTCCATGAAACTAACAGGAAGATTTAAAAGAAATGAAAGAAAATATTATTTGACACTATACACAATTAACTTGTGGAATTTGTTGCCAAACGATGTGGTCAAGACCAGTAGTATAGCTGGCTATAAAAGAGGATTGGATAAGTTCTTGGAGGGTAGGTCCATTAACAGCTCCTAGATAAGTATGTTGGGTGATGTAACCTTTGACTGTCAGGAGCTGGGACAGATGTGGCTTCCCCCCCAGGAAATTTGGGGCACTGCCCCCATAGCACCCTAGGGGACCCCCGCCACGCTCCTCAGTTAAAAAACAAAAACAAAACCCCACCGCCGCTTCTGACAGCCGCAGCAGCCTCTGACCAGCTTCAGAGGCTGCTGCGGCTGTCAGACTCTAGTCTATCTCCCTTCCGGGACCCACTCTCAGCCGCCCAAACCGCGTTTTCTATTGAAAATGCAATTTGGGCGACTAAGCCCCTCAGTCCACAGCACGCCTAGGACCTAATGGGTGCAATGGAGCTTCTCGCCTGGGTGCTCGTTACAAACACCCAGGTGAGAAGCTTTGAGCTGGGCGGCTGAGGCAGGGAGCAGCAAGCATGCGTGCTGCTCCCTGCCTCAGCTGCACGTGGGGGGACAACTTAGGAGGCTAACTGGCAGTGCGCTCAGCCAGCCCACTTCCTGGACCACCTGGACCCTCACCCTGCCGCTCTCGCTCTCCCCCCCCAATCTGCTGCCCAGAGCAGCCGGGAGGGGGGGGGGAGCGGCAAGGGAGGAAACTTTTTGTTTTGTTTTGTTTTGTTTTAAATTGCCCGTGCGTCTTGGCTCCGGAGGAGCAGGACACGCAGGCAATTTAAAGCAAGTAAAGTCCCCCCCCTCTGCCTGCAGCTCAGGCCGACAGGTACCGCCGGAGCAGCAGCCAGGTAAGTGATCCCTCCCCCCACCCTGCTGCCACCCCCCAAGGGTCCCCCTCACCCTGCCCCATCCTGCTCCCACCCCCCAGGGTCCCCCCACCCTGCTCCCACCCTCCGAGGGTCCGCACCCACCCCTGAGGGTCCCCCCACCCTGCTCCCACTCTCCGAGGGTCCGCTCTCACCCACCAAGGGTACCCCCACACTGCTCCCACCCCCAAGGGTCCCCCCACGCTGCTCCCACTCCCCGAGGGTGGGATCTTTAGGTGTGTGTTCACAATCCTGGAAATGGGATGCTTTTGAGATCCCAAGATGTAACTGTGAGTCTGCCGAGCTTTAGCTGTGTGTTCACAATGCTGGAAATGGGATGCTTTTGAAATCCCGAGATGTAGCTGTGAGTCTGGTGATCTTTAGCTGTGTGTTCACAATGCTGGAAATGGGGTGCTTTTGAGATCCCGAGATGTACCTGTGAGTCTGCTGAGCTTTAGCTGTGTGTTCACAATGTTGGAAATGGGATGCTTTTTAAATCCCGAGATGTACCTGTGAGTCTGGCGATCTTTACCTGTGTATTCACAATGATGGAAATGGGATGCTTTTTAAATCCCGAGATGTACCTGTGAGTCTGGTGATCTTTAGCTGTGTATTCACAATGATGGAAATGGGATGCTTTTGAGATCCTGAGATGTAACTGTGAGTCTGGTGATTCATGGGCCTTGAAATCCCACCCCTCCAACACACACACACACACACAGCAGAGGGCAAGAATACTGCTTCAGAAGGGACTCCGGAAGCAGGGATTGGGGTTCCTCCAACATACATGCAGCAAGTCCCTTCTTTCCGAAGCAGCGTTCTTAACTTCTCGTGTGTGTGTGTCTTTGCTAAAACTGCTTGTAAGTGAGGTTTAAGGTTGTCTGCCTGCTTTTAAACCTGGCAGAGGAGGTGATTATAACCTGCCTAACCTAACTGAAATTGCTTGATTAAGTAATGTAATGTCCATCCAACATTAACCCTTGGAACTCCTTGCTGCTGGGTTATGCCGCCCACCGTTGCCCTGGCTCTGCCCACTGTTGCTCTGGCTCCGCCCACCATTGCCCTGGCTCCGCCCACCAGCCGGCCTTACTGCCCCTCCAACCTCAACACCCACCAGCTGCCCCTGAGCTTTGAGCAAAAAATAGGATATGGATCATCCCATTATGACCTGTTGGGTACTTCTCCCAAGCAACCAAAATTGGCCACTGTCAGAGACAGGAAGGATGCTGAACACGATGGACCATTGGTCTGACCCAGTATGGCACTTTTTATGTTCTTATGTTCAAATTAAAATCCTTTCCCAAGCCATGTGGCCCACTGGGATGGTGTGGTTAGGACACACCACTTTCTGTGACCTATGGCGTGCAAGGGAGTGACGTGGTCAGAACTATGTCCGATCACCTTTGGTTTCCCCAAATCTGTGGAACAAGTACCCATTCACAGCTGGGAGGGCAGGAGATGACCAACTGATACAAGTCCAAGCAGGACTTGAACCTGCAAACATCAGGCATATAGCTGAGAGACTTAACTACTTAGCCACCATACCTCTCAACCAAGGTTGTACCAAGTGTAACTTCACTGAAGATGACAGATTCACAGCAGTGCAAAACGGGTCTCTGCATAATCAGAACCAGTTCCCTAAATTTGCTTTTGCTAGAAATTCTTTTAAATTTATCTCCGCTTCTCTTACCATGGTTTTAGGCTATATAAAGTTTGCAACCAGATTAACTAAAATCAGTAGAGCTCCATTCATCTGAAGATTCTTTAAAAAAAAAAAAAAAAAAGTGGCTGTCCTTAAGAAACAAAATAAAGATTTGTCTTTTTAATAAATAAATAAATAAACAAACAGATTTATTTTTTTTTAAAAAAACCCCGTTATCTAGGAAACAGTTTATCCCATCCAGAAATTTATTTCATTTCCTTTTTTGAAGCCGGACAATGGGGCCCTGTGGCTGTTGAGCACCAGCGCGATTAGCCAGTGTTGTCGAAAATCCCATTGAAGTGAATGCAACTTGTCAGGAGTAGCAAGGCTATGAAGGGTCTGGGTTTAGGCCGCAATTATGGGGCCCCCTATGGGTGACTCCAGAAGTAAAATAATCAAAGACGAACATGCAATTAACAAAAAACAAAACAGGCACATAAAACTATATTACAACGTAGGCAAATAAAATTTCTGAAAATAACTAGGTTGATATGGCATTATGAAAGAGTTATGTTAATGTAGGTGATACTACATCGAATTAAGGAATACATTCGGTTGTTCGGTTTGAAACTCGAGTTCGGGTTCCATGGTTCGGTTCAGCCGAGTTCGGTTTGGCTGAACTTGGCCAAACATTCAAAAATAACGAGACCGAAACCTAAGCGAAATCGAAACGGAAACCTAATTTTTGACCCTGGAAAGACGTTTTTCCTGCTCCCGAACTCATCCAAACTCATCCAAACATGACCAAACTGTTCGGTCATTTGACAGTTCAGTTCAGATGTTCGGTTCGGACGTTCGGTTCGGACATCCGAACAGGCTGAGTTCGGTCCGCACTCCAAACATCTGAACTGCGTTCGCCCATCCCTAATTACAATGCCTTTAAAAACACAAACACACACCCTCATCCCTAAACCCACCTACTCAAACCCCTATCCCCACCTGCCAATTGCTTTGCCAAAAAGAAAGGCTTTCCACTGCCTCCGGCACGTGTTCAAGCTCAGGTTCTGATGGATCTCCAGGGGAAGGGAGTTCCACAATACTGGGGCAGCAGTTGGTCAATGGGTGCAGGGTACCAATCTGCTGTAAATTAATTTGCAATACAGTTCATGTTAAGAGTCAATATGCAAAATAAGGGTCTGACCCTGTGCTTACTTGGGTGGGACTACTGGCAAAATCTCAGTTCTTGGTTTTCTTGGTTCTCTGTCTATTGGTTTTCTACCTGTTCTCGGTTCTCTCAGTATCGGATTTTTAATGTAAAAGATCCGATACTGACGACAACTGAGAAAGAACTGAAATATTGGATTAATCTGATATTGATTTATTTATTTTATTTATTTATTGAACTAAATTTATACCCCGCACCTCCTGCCAAGGCAGCTCGGGATGGCTTACAAGTAATAAAAAATACAATAAAATATCGAGAGCCCCATCCCTAGTGCTTACTACTGAGTTTAGAGGGATCCTATCCGACAACAGCATTGGCAGAATTGTGTCTTGAAGCTGCATTGTATTCATGATATCACTTCGGATAGCTAATCCGCAGAATCGGAATCCAAGATTCCAATATCTTAGGGGCCAGTAGGCAGGCCTGGGATACAAGAAAGGATAGATAGGCAACTCCACAGCCCATGCACAGACAGGTGCCTAGGGCATGAGTTCCCTCTACAGCTGAAACAGGTTGCTCATTTACTACCTATGGCTGATACCTGTAATTGCTATGCAATTGCCATGCCATGTCTGGTGACCTGATTACCTGAAAATACTGTGTATTACCATCACCAATTTACTGAATTTTCATTTTGTTCATTTTAGTTTCAGTAAATCGGTACAGGAATCGGGATTTTAATAAAAACAACAACCTGGTATCAGAAGTCAGAAATTCGATACCAGCAGTCAGAAAATCAGTATATTGGGAAGGCTGTTGGTGACTAATTGGGTATTAATTAGTACCCGACGTTACTGGGACAAGTCCTGCGATTTTGACAGGTATCCCCATTTTTATGAGGACTTCTTTCTCTGCAATCAAAGCATGAGCTTCCCTGAGCAGCTGGGTCTATGGATAAAGCTGCCCAGCCCCCTTTCCCACCTCCAGTGCATGCAAAGGCAGCTAAAACCTAAGATGATCATTGATTGACCCTGAGAATTATTGACTAACCCTGATCCCCAAGATGATGCGTGCTTGGGGTGGGCTGTGGCTCAAGTGGTAGAGCACATGCGTTGCATGTATAAGGTGCCAAATTCATTCCCTGGCATCTCCAATTCAGGATCTCTGGTAGCACACCTGGGTGAAGCCTCTGCTGTAGAGCTGGATTTGAAACCCTGCTGCTGTGTCAGGTTGGATTTTGAGCCGTGTCATCTGCGAATCAAATCGCGGCGGAAGCCCGTTCACACCAGCGGTACTTCTGGCATCCCGCTCGTCCCCCCCCACCTTGTCTTTATCTTACAGCAGTTTCCCCGCGGTGCCACCGTCAGGTGTGAATGTGGCCAGAGTCAAACCCAGGGAGGTGGTAACCCTTGGCATAACCCTTCTAGCAAATAAAATCAAGAAATACAAGGAGACCCTATAAGATATTCCCAGCTTGACAGTTCCCCTATTGTCTGTTGTTCCTAGCTATCCTGGCCACGTTAAATATCTCCAAGCTGGGCATTAGTAGTAGCATAATGTACGCCAACCCAGCCATTAATACTCTGATGAGACACAGCATGGATTTTCTGCACATTTGTAAACCAGCTTTACCAGCGAGGTTTTTGGCTGCAGTAATCAGTCAGTGTTTTTGATTCATTCCCAGCGGAGGTCAGCCTTCTGTGAATACAGGATTACGGCCAGCTGTGAGACAAGGGAATATACACATCGAGACGCACTCTGTAAATGAATTTTTTTTTTAAAAGGGGAGGGCGAAGGGGGAAATAAGCCTTTAAAGACGTTTACAGACCAGCAAAATAATAACCGAATGTACAGTGTAGCGGCTTAGCCTGGTGTATTAAAATAATATGTACTAATGTTTAGAGTGTATTAGTTCATGAGGAAAACACTTTAGAGCTGTAAGTTGTCATTTTCATAATACACATTAATTTTACCTTGCACAAAGAGCCTACAAGCTGTGGCAAATGACAAGCTTGGAACTTTTCTCTCCAACAAAGAGTGTGTACATACATAACCCCCAGAATTTGGGCTGACAGTTAAATCTTTTTGTCTAGCTCTTGAGAGAATGTCACAGAGATTGGGTTTAATGCAAATTCACCAATCGCGTGCCAAGCTTGAATGTTAGCACTGAAACTGGAAGCAGAATAAAAGTTTGAAGGTTGTTGGGTTTCTCTTCTTTTTGCGATTTCAAGAAAGCTGTGGTCCATCCAAACAACATTCAAGGAACCAAATTTTTGCAATTTTGGTCATTTCATTTGTTGTCGTTTTGTTCATTTTCAGTCATTCCATGTTCCAGTCGTTTCCAGGTTGCTCTGGTTTCCACTAATAATAATGAAAATGAGTGGGGTAAAAACTGGAACAGGACAAACCCACAACCGGAACAAAATGCCCAAATAAATGAAATGCTTGGATGCCACAAAAAGATGAATATGGGCAATTGAGTGAAAATAATAGGGGTGGGAATATCGATATTGGATAAATCCGAAACACCCGATAATCAGGTGTATCAGATTAATTCAATATTTACCGGTATCGGCATACTGGATTTTTAACACTGGTCACTTTACCATTTTTTTTTTTTACATTGTGGCCATTGAAGTCAATGGTCGCAATGTAAAAAACCTGGTAAAGTGGCCAATGTTAAAAATCTGGTGTGCCGATACCGGTAAATCCGATACCGGGGAGATCCAATACCGGTAAATCTGGTATCCAGTATTCTCCCCGGTGTCCCATCCCTAGAAAATAAGTTGATAGCGTTCAGTGCCAGTTTTGTTCATTTTGGGCTGGATCATCTAGATTCAATGGATTTGCTCATCATTCTTTATTAAATGCCCACTCCCTTCACAACATAATGCGACCATGGAATATAAATGAAGTTGGACTAAATAACGTCCTTGGGGTAAAGTTGATTCCAGGTCTAGTGATGTCAGTGGAGCCACAACACAAAGAAGGGGCTCCATGGACATTAAATTTGATCTGATCCCAGGGACACAGTGGTCAAGTTAGAGTCTCCATCTAGTAGAGAGGTACTTTTATAGTCTTGAAAGCATGATCTCAACATAACCTTAAAGAGGAGAAACCGAAAAGATACCTTGGGGGGTGGGGGGGGATTTTAAAGCAAGTTTTATTATTTTTCTTGGGGTTAGGGGAGGTGGCAGGGCCGACCTTAGGGGGTTCAGCCACCCCAGCCCCACAAAAAACACCCCAGCCCTGCTAGCCTCAGGAGTGATGGAGCAGTTCTGCCACTGCTTCCGCCAACCTTCTGCTGGATGCACAGTGGGGGAGGCCCCCCCCAGGAGATTCTCCTGTGGATGAGCCACCCCCAAGGGTGAGAATGGCACTGCAGGTGTCTTCATTCCTCCCTTCTGGGCTGGTGGGATTGTGAAGGGGAGGTCCCCTCAGGAAACACCCGTCTGGGGGCTGCAGAAGCAGAACTTGACCCCCACTCCTGAAGTTACCAGGGCCGGCGATTCCTGCAATGTGAGGGGGTGCAGATACTGCTCCCGAGATCAACTCTTGGCCCCTGGATCAGGTGCTTCTGCAGGGCCCTGTCAGCAGCCTCACCTTCTAAGCCCACCAGAGACCCTGTCCCCACTACAGTTCCACCCACACCTAGAACCCTAGGCCCCACCCAGAACCCCAGGACCATCCCTCCACCCTAGGTCCTACCTTTTCTAAAGCCGTCCCTAGGTACTGGGTTAGCGGTAGGGGTGGGACACCGGGGAGAATACCGGATACCGGATTTACCAGTATCGGATCTCCCCAGTACTGGATTTACCGGTATCAGCATACCAAATCTTTAACATTGGACGTTTTACCATTTTTTTTTACATTGCAGCTGTTTATCTCAATGGCCGCAATGTAAAATAAACCCATAAGCGCCCAATGTTAAAGATCCAGTATGCCGGTACATGTAATATCAGATTTATCGGATTAATCCAATACACCCAAATACCGGCAATATCAGTTCTCAGGAGAACCAGAATTCCTACCCCTAGTTGGCGGGAGGGTTTCCTGAAGCATGATTTTTTAAAAAACAATTTGTATTTGGTTACTCTATAAGCTCACAAATTCCCTGTTAAAATATATCAGTGCTACCATACTGGGTCAGCTCAACGGTCCAACAACCCAGTATACTGTTTCTGATGCAAGTAGTGGTGGATGCTGCAATCCATTCCCTGTCATCTACTCCCAGCCTCTGGCAATCCAACATTTAATCCCCCAGTCATATTGACTAACGCTCCAGCTGCATTGTTTTCTACAGGCTCATGCCAGCTTTAAGACTTTGGGTGTTTTTAGACAAACATTTCCCCACCCATCACCCATCCAACATGCCTGTTGTAGGGCTGCGTTGGCACCCTGTGCAACATGCATAATGAGTCCAACATGCATCTTGAGTGGGTGATGGGTGGGGAGGTGCTTGTCTAAAAAAATCCTTTGTCCATCAAGGAAGTAGTTTAATCAGATGAATAGATTCACTCCTTCACCTCCTGAATTGCCCCCTTCCCTCTGTTTTCTGCCCCACTGGAAACAGAAGGAAAGCTGGCTCACTTTTCCTCCCCTCCCCCACTCTCTCTCGCTTTTAAAAAAAGGCATCTTCTGTCCCTTGTGACCGGCAATGGGAAACAGATTCAAAACAACATTCAAACACGATCTTGGCCACAAAGCACACAATGTTTTCCATCCCGGTTCCCCGCTCTGACTGAGTTTACAGCAGTGGGTGGCTTTCAAACCTAACATTTGATCAAAATGAAAAACCGGCCATTCCTTTCACCCCATGACAAGTGGCTGATATATATCACAGTCTTCCCAGCAAGGGTTCTCCCCAAGACAATCAACCATGGCAGCCTCTCAAAGGCCAGGCTAGACCATTGTTTAAAAAAAAAAAAAAAAAAAAAAAGGAGTTGCGGGTTTTAAAAAGAGGCCTGGCTTTTTACAACCACAGTAAAACCAAAACCGGGAGGGTGGGGAGGAATTATGAGAGGCCTGTTTGTGGCAGACTGAAGAATAGTTGCTATTTTCTCCATCAGAAGTTTACGGTGTCTTTTAGGGACATTTCCCCTGGTGGTTTCAATGAGGGATAAAATGGGCTATCTGGGAGGAATCCGTTTCCAGTGGACCTGCTTGGTCTGATCCAGGACGTAGAGATCTGGAGTCTTAGGGTATTTTCAGATGTTACGAAACCACGTTCAACCACAGTCAATTGGCAGTGGGGGCGAATGGTCCCGTAACGTCTGTTTGAATCCCGCCAGAGGTTCACCACAGTGAACCTCTGGCGGGAATCAAAATAACCACGCTTCATAGGATGGTCTGGGGACCATCTCCGAAAGCGTGGTCAAAGTGATTCCCTCTGGGGGTGAACACCCGGCGGGAATAACTTCCCCCCCCCAACAGACATGACGTTACCACGCTCAACCACGGTGGAATTCATCGTGGTTGAGCATGTCAACATCACGTCTGTTCCCTGACCATGGCCAGGAATCGGCGGCTGTGCCCACTGCCGATTCCGGGCCGTGATCAATATCCTGGGGGGCGGGTGGGCTCCACGGATGCATTGGCTGCTGCGCCCGTCTCCAGGAGGGCAGGCTGCTGGGGGAGCATGGGGGGGCGGGGCTTTGCGGCCGCACGTAGTGCTGCGCAGCCCCGCCCCCTCCCAAGATTCCCCGCCGGGATCGCCCGGCACATCTGCTGGCCATGACGGGGTGATCCCGGTGGGGAATCAAATGGGTGATTCTGTGACGGGGCGAATGCCACCCCGTCACGTCTGAAAATAACCTTAGAGTTGGAAGTGACCTCAAAGTTCCCCTAGTCCAGCCCCCTTCACCACTGCAGGACCTGCCACACCCCAACTATCTGCACAGAAAAATTCATCCAAGTAGAGAGATTATTATCAGCCACAAGAAGAGACTAGGACTGAAACTCACCCTTGCAAATCTCGGCGAGAAGAACAGGTCAAGAATTGGCTGATTCTCAACCCGTTCTCGTGCAAAACTCATGCGACCGAAATCCAGCACCGTACATGCGCAACATGGCTGCCGCAGCCATTCTGCGCACGTGACCGCCAGTGGCCGTTTTGCTCACGAGCAGATTGTTTTTAGGGTTTCAAGAAGCTCGTGAGAGTCTCAAGAACCCTTTAAAAATGCTCTTCACATGCACAAACGGCCACTGGTGGGTCTCATTTGCACAGAATGGCTGTGGTGACCATTTTGTGCATTTTTAATTTATTATTAATTATTATTATTATTAGCATTTATATAGTTCCAGCGATGTACCTGCTGCTTTACAGAGAATAAGATAGACATAGTTCCTGCCCGAGAGCTTAAAATCTAAAGACAGGGGGAGGGGAGACAGTGAAGGGGGAACAGAGGGAGGGACAAGGGATGCAACATTCATGAGGATGTGGGAACTCAGGTACACGTTCTTGGCTTGGTGACAGTAAATTAGGTGTTTGCAAATAACAGGTGGAGGATAATACTGGGTGGGGATGATTAGCATTTGATATTTTCAAGAATCTCGTGAGATTCTTGAAAATCTCAGTGAAATCCCACAAGATCTTATCGGGGGCAGCGAGAACATGTGTGATTCTTGGTTCAGCCCTAGTAGAGAACAGAAAAAAAAAACCAGAGCACACTGATGTCTGAAATCAAAGGTTGGACAAGATGAGGACTGGCTATGATTTGGTCCCTGCTCTGTCAGAGATCTTGATTAGCTTCCATCCTAGTGTAGTGCCATCTATTATTAATTTATTTATTAATTATTAATTATTAATTATTATTATTATTATTAGCAGCATTAGCATTAGCATTAGCATTTATATAGCACCAGCAATGTACCTGGCACTTTACAATGAATAAGATAGATATGGTGCCTGCCTGGGAGTTTACAATCTAACGACAAGGGGAGGGGAGACAGGGAAGGGGGAACAGAGGGAGAGACAAGGGATACAACATTCATGAGGATGCGAGAGCTCAGGTACACGTTCTTGGCTTGGTTACAGTACATTGGGAGTTTACAGATAGCAGGTGGGGGATAATCCTGGGTGGGAATGGTTAGCAGCAGTTAGGAAGGGCGGCGCGGAAGAGGTGGGGTTTGAGAAGGGACTTTGAGGGATTCATTAAATAATTAATTTGATTATTTAAATGAATGATCCTGCTCTATCCCAGGGGCTCAGCATGGATTACACAACACATAAAATGATAGACATGTAAATAAAGTCAGTTAAAATCTCTTAGCACAAACTTCCCCAAACCCTAACCCTGCCTGACAAATACCAGGTGTTCCCCCCACATCTCTTAGGGAGATGCCTCTTTCACTACTTATTCGTACAAACTTGCTCCAGCACTGGACCCCTGCAAGAATGCGACAAAATATAACAATAACTACTTCCCTCCCTCGATCCTGACTACCTGGGATTGATCAGCCAAAACAACAAAACACTACAAGGAAGGCGAAAAATGAGAAAAACTATTTTGACCAATTATGTTTTCCCTAAAAATTCCTTCCTGGCCCCTGTAAGACAACCGGTGAAAAACCCGTAGTATCTCTGGGAGGGAGGGTTGGGGGCTTGCCAGCTCGCTGCGGCGCTCAGAATGCCGCCGAGTGAGACAGCGGGAAGGAAGGCTCCCCACAAGGGGCGGGGCCTCCACGCTCGCTCGCCATTGGCCGGCCCCGTTGCTGGGCAGACTACGCCTGGGCCGCTGAGGGATCCTCGCCGCAGCCTGGCCTGCATGCACCGGCACTCCCCTTCCAGCGGCACCGCAAGCGCCCTGGAGGGAACAGAGTGCAGCCTCATCTCTACCCCCTTGCTCCATTCCCTGGTGGCCGCCTAATAAGGTGGGCCAAGGGCTCTTAGACATAATGGCAACAGGTGTCTGAAGAGTGTTTTGACCTTGATTTGAACACCGTTTTGGCCCTATGTTCACCATGTGGCGCTGCTTAGACACACAGCCCATCATGAGGCAAATTGGTCTTTTGCTCACCACCTGATCTCAATACACAAGCACTACCGCCTCGTTCCCCGTGTTGTACCTGCTAACACGTCACACGATATCATTAGACACAACGTTGGCCACATACTCAGCCAGAACACACAAATTGTCCTTGTGATGCAATGGTGTTCACATTGTGCGTTCAACGGGTGGCCAAATTAGTGTTGGGATTGTTATGGTGCTTACACACAATGGCCAAACACTTGCTTAGGGTTTTTGACACCCGATCTTTGTTATGTCTAAAGACATCCCCTAGCTGTAACAGGTCTCACTGGGTCCTGGGGTAAGTACTTGCAGGCTCCAGCCCCCAAGACCCAGGCCCACATGGGATCTTCTCAAAAGTGTCTTTTATTCACAGTCCATATACAGAGGTCAGGGGTGCTTCTTTAGGCCCACCTGGCTAGGCACAGTCCCTTCCGGCCCGGTATCAAAACCACAGAGTCAGGTTCAGACTACTGACTCAATTCCTCCCCCCAGCCCTCCAATAGAGCCTCTCCCCAGGCTCTGCTGCCCAGGCACCATCTCTCCTGCAGCCAGCTTAGGTCGCATTCATACCTGCGGCAGCAGTGGCGACAGAGCAAAGACGCGGCCGTGTGGAGGAGCCCGATGGCAGAAGTAGAGCTGGTGCGAATGGGGTTCTGATGTGGCTTCCCTCGCGCACGTCAGGGCACGATTTTGCACCCTGACAGGCGCGAGGGAAGCCGCGGCAGATGCCCATCTGCACGGGACCTACTTCCGCCATCCGGCTCCTCCCCGCTGCTGTGTCTTCCCTTGCGGGTCTTGCCGCTGCCGCACCAGGTCAGGTGTGAACGTGGCCCTAGAGGCAGAGCTCTCCCTGGCTCCTTCCTCTCCTCAGTCAGTGGCCTTTTCTAGGCTTGGGGCTTGGCCCCAGCCTAGCTGACCCTACTCAGGCCCTTGGTTGCTAGGCCTTGGAGGCTAGGCCAGCTGAGGCACCTCAAGGCAGCATCCTACACCACTTCAGTGGCTACACCCTCCAGGCTGGTGCTACCTCCCCTCTTACAAGGCCAGGGTCAGGCACCCAGCCTGATCCTACTACACTATCCCTACCTACCAAATGTCCGGTCAAGCAGAAAGGTCTTATATCAGTTCTGGAAAATGTGCAGGCCCAGGCTTAGATGAATCTCCAAGGGGAGGGAGTCCCATAATTGTGGAGAGCAGCTACATCAAAAATAGATTAACATGTACAAAGCACTCTTGTTATAGCACAAATTTGTTTATAGCACAACAGGATGTCTGGCTCCCAAATAAAATGCTATAATGAGGTTGCACTTTTATCCTTGATTTTGAATTCTGAGCACTTGAGAATTTTTCCCCAAGCTCTTTTGGCCATTTGGCTGTTCGCACACGCACACACAGACAAACACAACAGATCTAATCAAGGACCATAATAGCACACTTTTCAAAGAGAACAATGGAAAGCTGGTTCACCGCTTCAGCATGTAGGATTCAGTTATAAGTTCTGCCTTTCCAAGGAGGATATGAAAATGTTGACCATAATCTTAGGTTTGGTTAGTTAACACACAGAGCATTCATTAATAGCTAGTGTTAAGGCGGAAACAAAAACTTTGTGGCAGATTCCATTCTCAATAGATCCACTCCTTCCGATCCAGTCTGGGAGAATGAGGACCAGAATGTAATCTAGTCTGCATTTCGCTGGAGATCCAGATCAGCTCCCCCCACCCACCCCACTGCACATGTGCAAAATGTGCACGTGCCCTGCATGTGCAGATGCAAAAAAAGCAGCAGCATAGT